>VZSF01006303.1:945203-1012974 GCA_013398295.1 Chionis minor
CACCGCGCCTCCCCCCGGCGCTCAGCCCCCGCGCCCCATCTCAAGCCCTCCCGAACGCGAAGGGCGCGGGCAGATACCTGCTTCCAGGGAGGCATCTCCAGCTCACGCCGACCCCGCCCCGGGCCTCGCCTGGCTTCTGTAGCCCGGGGTCTGGGGGCTCCTGCCCTCCATCAGGCGCACGGCGCTGAGCAGGGGGCCCCTCGGCGGCACCCCCCGCCCCGGCAGGGCCCGGCAGCCGTGCCTGAGCCCCGACGGTGCGGCGGGGCTCGCTCCGCGTTGCCTCCTCTGCCAGCCGGGTCCTCTGCCAGCCGCGTCCTCTGCCAGCCGCTTCTTCCCAGCTCCTACCCCAAAACTACGCGCTTCAGCTTTTTTGGCGGCGGAAGAGCTGGAAGCTCACGTCCCAAACCCACGAATTCCCTCCACCTTTGCCGGTCCTGCCTGTGCCAGCCGGGGCAGCGCGCCCACGGATCACTATCTCGGCCCCTAATGAGCCCTTTGCTTGCGGAGCTGCACGAATTTGCATGTGGAATTGCAGTGTATGCAAATGCGGATCAGCTCTTGTCAGGCTTTCCGTTTTGGATTGTTTTTGATAGGGAAATTTGGCTTCCTCTCCAAAGCGCTGCCCTCTTTGCCTGCAGCGAGCCATCAAAAAGAATGGATCCAAGCAAAAATATTAGCAGCAAAAGACATTTCGGGTTAGGACTCATAACTGTCTGGCAATCTTTGCTCTAATTTCAGTTTATTCCCGCCAGTGTGGAATTTTATCTCTCTCTGCTGCAGTCACAGGAAATGGTTCTGCAGAGCCCAGAGGTTCAAGTACAGGTTTTCAACCGGGACGGTTGTAACTCTTCTACCTTCCTTTATGGAAAAGCAGGAGCAGGATTTCCAAAACTATAGGAGAAGCTGCCAGGAGAACTCTGTTGCAACATGGAGAAGATTGGGGCAAAAAAGAACAGTCGACTACAGGATGAAAGAAAAGAATTTTTATCTCTAATTGTCATAAATATCAATGAACCACGTTCCCTTGATTCATATGAATGGACCCATACTTTATTCACTGCTCTGCAAAACACCCTCAGGCTTAGTTATTGATCCTAAATCTCTTTGACTCAGGGGTTAAGTGATCATAAAAAGCATCTTACGTTTCCTACTGTGGCATACATAATTTCTTCCCCAACAGTGGCCACTAAGATCAGCACATATTTATGTAATAGCCATTCCTGAGTGTGGCTTTCTGACAGTTATTTAACCATGGAAAATTTAAGAGATATTTTCAATATTCCCCAACAATAGCCACATCTTCACGTGTGCCAGAATCAAATCGGCAGTACTGTTAAGAGCCTGAGCACCCCAAACACGAGGGAAACTCACCGGAGGGCGGATATCAGGGAAAGGAAAAGATTTACAGCATGGGTGCAGCCAGGGGTTCCCAGTAGCTCTTATTTCCTTTTTTCTCCTTATGATCTTGCTGCTTTTTTCGGTGCTCTGGAGGGCTGTATAGAGCCCGGTCCTGACCCTGGTCATGTCTGAGTCAGGAATACAAGGTCAGGCTGGCAAATAGAGTGTGTTCAACTCTTCTACGTTATTCTGCTAAATAACCTACTTTTAAAGAAACATTTCCAAACTTCCTATAATGAATGCTGCTGCCATTAACATTACTACAGTGAAACTTCCCCTTTTTTTGTTAAAGAAGAAGAAAGGCTGGATGATGCAATTTCCTTCCGTCAGCAATTGTACTTTTATGAAGAGGTAGCCGTAGGCACTTACAGACCTTGCTGCTACAAGGACTTCTTGGGACTCAGGGGCTGCTCAGCAAGGGACATTTACAATCAGTGTTGTTTTCCTAAACTTTTGTAACCCTAAGATTCCTTATCTGGATTCTTAAGAGAGACCCTTTCTGTTAGTAATACCCCACTTAACCTGAGATACTAAAATCACAGTCTTGGCACTCAGTTAACCAGCTAACTCAATTCTGCAAGCTAGCCAAGCTTCTTGTGTCCTTTAGCGTAGCTTTATCGCTCCACTGCCATCTTTTCTTTTCTGTGTCTCTCTCCCCTTGTCTGACACACTGAAAAATATTAACGCTGCTCGCTTTGACAGCAACCTGCCCTGCCCAGGAAGAAATAAGAAAGGTGAGAATCAAGCTATTCTCCAGGCAGCCTTTCTTTGGCTCTGAAAGCATTTGCAAAGCAAGGAATTTTAGCTGGTTTAGTATTTATTGCTACTACTTTCCTTTTCTGTGGAAACCTACTTTGAGATTAATTGAAGCGGAAACATGGTAGGGTTTTCAAAAGCATGTAAGAGAGGTGGTTGACCATCCAGCCTTGAAAGTCACAGCAGTAAGAGTCATATACATCCAGCTGGAATAGCTGGGAAGCTTTTCTATGGGCTATTGGGCCCTTCCTGTTTTAAGGTTGTGAAGTACCTTCAGAGCATGTGGGGAAATCAGTCCCAGCACCTGCCGGAAAGGAGCAACTGTGCTTCTGAGGAAAAAAAAGAGAAGGGTTGGGAGCTTTGTTTGCTCCAAGTCCCTCTGTGCCCACGCACTTCAAAACTAGTTCCTGAATGTCTTCCTGCTGAGTTCAGATAAACATTTCCTTCTGTCTGTACGGCCTTATTGAGAATGCCCATGCTGCTCGCAGCAGTCATGGCTGAGCACTGGGTCTACTTATTATCACCTGAAGGACAAGGAAGTCCAAGAGGAATGAAGACAGTAATATGACTGAAATACAGCTCGGCTAATAGTCTCTTCCCTTTGCCTGGTAGGGCATGGATGCTTTTGTTTCCAAATGCAGTGATGACCTGGAAAGCTGAGAAGAAGCGTCAAAGAGACTCGAATCATTGCAGGATGAAGTGAAGTGCACAGATGCGCTCAAGGCATGGCCACTTTATTTATGAACTCTTCATAAAAAAAAAGTACCGTAGAAAAGTACCGTTTTTTTCCCCTATGTCCTTTTCCCTGAACCACAAACTGCCACACACGGTTTTATTTGGTACATCATCCAATATTGGTATTAAAGACCCCTAAACCATTTTCTAAACCCCGTTACGAGCTCTGAACTCTACTAGCTGCTGTCCTGATAGGCTAAACCAAGTCCTCGTATCTCAGCATATCGGTGTGTCACCACATCAATGCAAACCAGATATTTAGATTATTCTGGTTTATTTATCTGATTTTTTAACTCATTTGCTTAATCACCTGTGAGTCATGGCCAATTTACTACTGTTTTTCCCCATCCTTTTGTCCGCTTCCATCTCCAGTTATATACATTTGGTTTATGTTAACTTTTTGTAGGTCTTAATGCAGAAAAGCATTCATACTGAGGGCAGCACATAGATGGTTGCTTAGCTTTAAACACTGTGCTTAGCACTTGCTAAAGTCTATGGTACATGCTTAAAATTGAGCATGTGCATAGGTATCAATAATATTGAGAATAATAAAGAATTAAACCTCTTTAACTTGCTAGCGTTGACCAGGGTGGAAGCATAAATTTAACTGTAAAGGGATTATCCTTTGAAGTGTATTAGGCCACAGCTCAGGGCAACAGAAGCCTGGATTTTCTAGGAGCTGCCAGAATACAATTAACCATCAGAAATGACATCTATGCTTCTGCAGTGCCTTTGAAGACTCATGTAGAATATTTTAAAATCTCATCTTCAAACTGTATCACAATCTGGCTAAAAGAAAGTTCATTACTATAGCTGAAAAAAATAGATCTGATGACTTTTTAAAATGAGAAGTGGTATAACGTGTTGAGAAGATGTGTAGCTGCCCTAAACTAGCGTGGTTTCATTTACTTCAGTAGCGATACGCAAATTTACGTTGGTGTGGATTAGGCCTGTTGTTCGCTGCACTGCTTCTATTTCTCAATGTATTTTCAGTTTTGATGACATTGATACCAAATTTAAATTCTGCAGAATCTATCTGAAGACATGGCTTCTTTCATCTCTTTAGGAAAAGGAGTTACGTATACTTCAAAAAGTGAATAAAAGCAAAATTTTTCCCAGGCAAAACTCCAGCTGAAGACTGAGCTGAAAAGAGCAACGAGGAGCAAACTTGCGACTGCGATCGTTTAACATTTATAGTTTTGTGAAGGCACTTACACCTTTGCTTCCCATTAATGCGGAAAACAAGTGATTGACTGGATGAACACGTTCATTTTGGACTGGGAGCTGCGCCAAAAAGGGTTCGAGTCCTCTGGTATGG
Source organism: Chionis minor (assembly GCA_013398295.1). Taxonomy (NCBI): domain Eukaryota; kingdom Metazoa; phylum Chordata; class Aves; order Charadriiformes; family Chionidae; genus Chionis; species Chionis minor. The sequence continues at coordinate 949,411 of VZSF01006303.1, forward strand.
TAGCTGCAGTCAGCAGCTGTGCCATCAGAGACAAATGTTTAGCGGAAGAAAACCATACACGAGGTGACATGATATGTGTGTTTTTGTGATCATGCACTTTCCGTACAAGCAACGGAGCAGAGCAAATATTCGTCCCACATGTTACGCAGCATCTCCCTCTCCCTTTACCTCTCACATACCTAATGGGCTGTACGGGGCATCTCACAAATGGATGCACTGTTCAGCCACAGTAATAACACTCCTGGATCATTAGACTGGGACTGATAACACAGTTTATGGCTAGATAGAATAGGTTCTGTTGGTCATATTTCCTTTAAGAATGTTTCCCTTTAACATTATGGTCTTTATGTAAAAAAAAAAAAAAAGAAAAGGGTATAAAGAAAACTGCATGGAACAAATAACATACCATTGTGAGTGAACTCAGCATTTGGGGCATTTTTCCATTTCACAGTGGTTCTAAAACGCTATGAACTCACATGCTGGTTGTACCTCGGGCAGCTATGTCAAATTTCAGTTGAAAATATGTAAGGATGTGAATTTCTACAGCCTTGTGAAAATGTCTTTGGCCCTCACCGTGTATCTCTTGACAGCTTTTGCTTCTGACTGTGCTGTGACGGTCCTCATGGGGAACTTCAGCCACCCCAGTATATACAGGATGGACAACAGAGCAGGACATAGGCAATCCTGGAGGTTCTTGGGGTACATCAACTTCTTCACCCAAGTGCCAGAGCAGCCAATGAGGAGAAGTGCTCTGTGACCCTCATACGTACCAGTGAGGAGGGACTCACTGGGGATGTGAAGGTGAAGGGCAGCCTTGGCTGCAGTGTCAATGAGATGGTGGAGTTTGGGATCCTGAAGAGAGGGAGGAGGGTAAAAGCAAGCTCACAGCCCTGGACTTCAGGAGAGCAGAGTCTGGCATCTTCAATGATCTGGTTGGCAGAGTCCCATGGGATAAAGCCCTGGAGGGAAGAGGAGTCCAAGAAAGATGGTTAATATTCAAGCATCACCTCCTCCAACCTCAAGAGTGGTCCATCCCAAGAAGTCAGGCAAAATGTTAGGAGGCCTGTGTGGATGAACAAGGAGGTCCTGTCCAAACTCAGACACAAAAAGGAAGCATACAGAGGGAGGAAGGATGGATGGGTAGCCTGAGAGGATGTCAGAGCATCCGAGGTGAAGTTAAGAAAGCTAAAGCCCAACTGGAATTGAATCTGACTAGGAATGTCAAAGACAACAAGAAGGGCTTCAATGGGTACATAGGTAACAAAAGGAAGACTAGGGAATATGTGGGCCCATTGCTGAATGAGATGGGGGACTTCATTACACAAGACATGGAAAAGGCTGCAAGAATGCCACCTTCACCTCAGTGTTTACTAGCAAGACCTTCCTTGAGAAATCCCAGGTCCAAGAGACCAGGGGAAGTCTGGAACAAGGAAGACATAGCGTTGGTGGATGAGGATCAGGTTAGAGAATACTTAAGCAGACTGGACATACACAAGTCCATGATCCCTGCTGGGATACTGTCCTGGTTTGAGGTAAAACAGGACCAATTTTGTTCAGTAACTCTGCTTTCTAACTAGGCCTCTTCTAACTGCTGAAATTAACAGCATATTGTGCAGAAAACTGCTCTTTCTCAGAGTGATAAGACCCATGTTTATAGCTGATGCCAAGGCACGGTATGCAGAGAGGCCCTTGCTTAGACTTACTGCGATAACGACCAAGGCCAGACNACCCACAACTGCTAGGGAAGCGGGCTGATGTCATTGCATGGCTGCTCTCAATTATCTTTGAATAATCATGGTGACTGGGAGAAGTACCTGAAACCTGGAGGAAAACAAATGTCACTCCTATCTTCAAGAAGGGTAGGAAGAGGACCCAGGCCAGTTAGCCTCACCTCAATCCTTGGAAGCTAAAGGAGCAGCTAATCCTGAAAACTGTTTCCAGGCACATGAAGGATCAGAAAGTCACCAGGAATAGTCAACATGGCTATGGGAAGTCATGCTTGACCAGTTTGATAAACTTGTAGGGTGAAATGACTGGCTTGGTAGATAAGGAGAGAGCAGTGGTTATTGTCTACCTAGACTTCAGGAACGCTTTTGACACTGACTTTTTTGACTTTTGACACTAAGATCCTCACAGAGAACCTGATGAAGTATGGGCTGGATGAGCAGACAGCAAAGAGGATTGAAAAGTGTCTGAACGGCCATGTTCAGAGCGTGGTGATCAGTGGCACGAAGTCTTGCTGACTAGTGGTATACCCCAAGGGTGAAGACTTGGTCAGTACCATTAAACATCGTCATTCGTGATCTGGACGATGAGCCAGAGTGCACCTTCAGCAAATTTGCTGATGACACAAATCTGGGAAGAGTGGCTGATACACCAGAGGGTTGTGCTGCCATCCAGAAGGACCTCATCAGGCTGGAGAAATAGGCTGACAGGAACCTCAGGCATTTCAGCAAGGAGAAGTGCAAAGCCCTGCGCCTGGGGAGGAATAATCCCAGGCAGTGGTACATGCTGGGGACTGACCAGTTGGAAGGCAGCTTTGCTGTGAGGGTGACCAAGCACTAGCACAGTTGCCCAGAGAAGCTGTGGAGGCTCCATCCTTGGAGGTATTCAAAAGCCATCTGAATGTGGTCCTGGGCAACCTGCTTTAGGCAGCCCTGTTTGAGCAGGGGGATTGGATGAGATGACCTCTAGAGGTCCCTTCCAAGCTCTAGTAGCCTGTGATTCTGTGATTCCTTTGGTATAAAAGGAAGCGTTTGGCCAATGTGTTGTGACACTTATATTTTCACCCTTAGTGTCTATGTAGTACATTTGGTTATGATTAATTTCAGATTCTGCTATTTCCATTTCACGCATATTCTATATATTCATTACTGTGATTCTAAATGTGAAACAGGCCACACAAAAAACCAACCTTCTGCCTTCTCAACAAATTAAAACAACCATTTGATGAGTCAGTAATTTATACTGTTTACCTCCTTTTATGTCAACAAAACTGAGATCTGGAACAACACATAATCATAATGATTATAGACATAATGAGCTGATTTATTACGTACTCACCACATGGTATTCTGGTGCATATTCAACTGTAATGATGTCAAATAATATGACTGGAAAGCCTATCTGCTCAGACAACCACTGCCTACTGTGAACAATAAATTAAGCTAATGTGGTACCAGACATGGGGTCTCTAGATTCAGAGCCCTGCCTCGACTTAAATTATATTGACTGTATATATCAAAAGTCTTCGGTATTTTTAGAATTTCAGGACAAAAGAAAATTAGCTATGGATTCTTCTAAGGAGTGATTGTGAGTGCTGAAGGTAAGTGTAAATGTAAATGAAATATGCTCCCAATACAGTTCTGTGATGTGGAATCACTCTACAGCTTGTACATTTGCACTGAGTTTAATCCAATTGCGAGTCTAGTTCTGCCTACTTCCTTGGCCGTGTAAGGGGTTATTCCAGAGGGGAACATCCTTTGGCAGGGCTACCACAGCTATTTTCATACTTTCACATTTTGTTGCACAAGATGGGAACTTCTCCTCATGCTACCAAAAGAATCATTCCCTGGGCCGTTACCAAGGCATTTTATGGCTTGCAGTTGCCTTCCCTACAACATGGATTTTTTATGCTCATCCACACAACAGGTGAGATGAAAAGCAGATGCTGCAAGGGGAGTAGATAAATGTGTAAGCATGGAGAATAAGTACCAGGAACAGTAGAGAGTGGAGATGAAAAGAACTGAAGAGGAGCAGAGGCTCTAATTTAAATATAAGAATATAATAAACCCAAGAATAACTGCATATACCATAGGTCAGTCTAGAACCAGATGCCCAAAAAGATAAAAAAAATGTGGAATGAAATCACCTATCAAATATGATATCTAAACACATCAGTACTGCATTGGAACATTCATTCCAGGCAGATGATAAAATAATCAGGTGTTTCTGTTTCATGAATGTATTCAGTAATTTTCACCAGAATCATAGAATGGTTTAGGCTGGAAGGGACCTTAAAGATCATCTATTTCCAACACCCTGCCATGGGCAGGGACACCTCCTGCTAGACCAGATTGCTCAAAGCCTCATCCAACCTGGCCTAGAACACTTCCAGGGATGAGGCCTCCACAACTTCCCTGGACAACCTATCCTGCTGACATATGGTCTCAAGTGTCTGTGATGAAACTGTGCATTGTGAAACAACGTTCCTGGTCATCATCTTTAAGTTTGCTTGTGCACCCATTATTCCCGAGTTCTATAAATAAATAATTTACTTTCTTCTGTACATTTTTTGCGGTGTTGTAGCTATCATTGCCTATCAGTCATCTATTATGTTGTTTTAGCTAAAAAAAGGAAGTCAAATCTTTCCAGGTGGGTTTTTTTTTCGTGTCTTTTCATGCATCTGTTACATCTCTTGCCCAGCCATGAGTCCAATGACATTACTGGTATCAGAAACAGGTAATAACTGCTCTATTTATCTGAATAAATAGAAACAAGATCTTTGGCTAAAAAAGCTAAACTGTAGCTCAGTTGTGCTCAGCATAGCTGTTTCTAGAAGCTGAGCTTGATCTTTTCAAAAGGGTTGTTTTGCCTCTTTTGCTCCTTTTCTTACCACAGAAGTAACTATCTCCATTTGATCAAATCAACTGATTTTACAGTTCCTCAATTTAAAGTAGGTCAGACCCTGGCTTCTGTTTCTTGGGATTATGTTCTGTCTAAGCTTTCAGGCATGCTGTAACCAGCTCAGCCCTTTCGCACTGGACACCATCACCTAGAGGTTCAGCCAGCCCTGGTCAGAGGCTGCCCGAACGGCCGTGCTGCGCCTTCCCTGTGGGCTTCCCCAGAACGGAGCTCACGCGGGCTTAGTTTCATTCATGAATGGACAAGCTCTGCCTAGGAGTTTCTCTCTCCCTCTTTGTCTTTGTAATTCTTTCTGCTAGGCTGATTTTTCACTGTTCCTTGGTTACTGCCCCTTCCTTGCTACAGGGACCATCCAAACTCCGTCACTAACACCAAGGACATGACTTATTCAAGCCAGGACAGAATGGATCCGTCTGGGACACGTACAGGGCTTGTTCTATGTGCTTTCAGCATTTTTATGACCTGTGATCCTACAAAAGGCATTTTGAGATGGGCTTTTTGCAGTATAGACCATTGCTGTTTCCCACACAGGTTCAACCAAAACCCATGTCCATTTTGGCTGATGGTGAATGCTGTTAGTAGTAGCAGCACAGTTATCGTAAGTTGCTTTGCCTCAATAGTCTTTAAAGATGTTTTTTTTCTCTGAAGTCTGGGACATCCCTCCAGAAGATCAGCTAGTCCAAGTTCAGTGATTCACTGGTAGGTTTGGAAGATACCTGCCTCACAGTTGCAGAGCAAGAAGATATTTTCCTGTCATTTCTAAGGAAACATATGGGTACCAAAAATTGTCTTTGAGCTCTACACAACTGACACTGAAATGTCTAAGTGCTTTTTTACTGATTTCATTGGACAAGGCAAAAATAATAGAATAAGTCACAGCTGGTAGATGAACAAATGTTCTACTGTCCTTTTAAAGCCAACATCCCTTAAAATCATTTCAGAAGAGCTTGATCTTCTCTTGGCTAAAAAAATCTTCAGGCTCCTGTTAACCAGGGAAAAGGCACAGGGAGAAATAGCTGAAACTAATACTAATCATTTTATATCATCTTGCCTCCTGATAACATATTTGAATGGTGTTCAGAAGGAAAAAAAAAAGAAGTCATTTTTGCGTCTACATCTAATGGGAATTTAATGTCACATTGCTTTATGACCAGAGCTTTGATTAATTAGCAGCATTCTGAACTCAGGAACTGATGGTTTGTGAGTTTACTTCAGCTCTAGAAGGCTGTTAATTTAAAACCCACTAAGACTTGTTATTTGTTCTTTTCAGTATATTCCTCCAGCATTCACTGTCAAGAAAATCTACTCAACAGGTCTGTATTACCAATAGTCACAACCGCACACCCTTGGCTTTGGCCACATGCACTAGACCTCACATCGCTGCACAGAGCTAAGAAGCTCTCTTACCCAGTGTCAGTTTGGAATTCAGGATCTTTGTTATCTATGAATGTGTTGGGTAAGTGGCATTAGGAATGAGTGAATGAACGTGCTTTTGGGCCAATTTGCAAAGCGAAACTGCAACCCAGCAGTGTGCCTTCCTACACTTCCTAGGACTGGGACTACCCCTATACTAGGTGAAATGTTAGCTGTGACGTTTAACGTGTGCTGTGGAATTTTTCCTTTCCATGAAAGTTCAGTTTAAATACTACTGTGAAAAGATTGGAGGAACAACAACGAAAAAGAAATCAACGCACTTCTCTCTAATATTCAAGACGTCAAAACATTCAGTTCAAGTCAAAATGAGCTGCTCAGAGTAGTGTTCCCCTTTTATCCCATATCAGCGCTAAATTACAAATGGGCCAGCCTTAAGTATTCTCTCCTCTTTGGAGTCTGTCCCATCCTGTTGTTTACCTGCCTGAGTCCAGTCACTTCCTCTGTCCTTTCCCTCTAGAACTGGTAGAATATGAAGCGTCTTCTACTAGGGAAGATGTTCTAACTTCTTCTTTCAAAGACAGTATTGAAGCTTTTCTCAACAGTTGTTAATCTTCTCACCTGGCAATGAATGCAAATGCACTTCACAGTGTAGCTTACCAGATGAATCTGTTGTAAGAATCATAAAATCTCTCTCCTTCAGATAGCAGAGGTAAGACAATTTTCTTGCTGAAGGTCAGTTGAGCATTTCAGGCATATTTTTGGGGTAATGGCATGAGAAGAAAAAGCTTTTCACTGTCGGCTCCATGAAACGAAGTCAGGCGCTGTGTCTGACCAAATTATTTCATTTCTTTTGCCCGTGGTATAACAGTAAGGCAACAAATATTAATTCTTATGATGTACCTGACAAAAAACCCCACCATGTGCATTTTGTTATACTGATCTCAGGAAGCAGATTAGTCAAGAATGATTCTTGCAATTGTGCTTAGGTACTAATAGTGGTAAAACCTCCCATAATTCCAGAAAGAGATGATATTTTAGAGAATACACTGTCTAGAATACACAAGCCTGGCTCTGCCTTTCATTTACTCCCTTACTATTGATATTTGCCATTTGCCTTGGTTGAATATTTAATACTACTATGTGTAGCTGAAGAGTTAAGATCAATGCTATGCGTGCAGCCAAAGGCATTAAACAGCAACACTGAACCACTGGCACATTAAGAGCAAAACCAACCTCTCAAACCCCAAAATTGTAAAACAGACCTAGATGGCTGACAGGCTGAATATTTTAGAACAAATTTGTTAAAGATGCTGTCATGGGCCTCACTACATCTACAACTAAGTCACCAGAACATTCCTGATTGACATAGAAATGGGAGTGTTTCGGAGCTGGCGGACTCTGAACGTCTCTGTACATTTGAGTATGAACTTTTTCTAGCCTAAAAAATGACTAAGGCCGGTTGAAGTGCTTTGGGAAAGAATTTTTTTTTTTTTTTTTTTTTTACAAATATGAGAAAGACAGGAATGGTTCAGTGGTTGGGGGATTGGATTCTGACATTATTTTATATCCATTTGAGTGTGACCACAGACCTGCTTTGTGATGTTAGTCAGACCCTTAGGACCTTAGTTCTCTTTACAGGACAGTTGCAGAAAGAAATCCATAAGCACAAGGCAGGTGCTCGAGAATGACAGAATCAGGAGCTATTGGGAGCAAAGAAGATAGTGCTCTGTAAAAGAGGGCTGCTGGGATTTCAGAGGTTTTTTTTCTTCTTTGCCAAGCTTCCAGTGGAGTACGACGTACGTGAGTACTATGTTCACCAGAGCTGACAGAGAAGACTCAGGCTAGGTATGATTTTTTCAGAGCTAGTATTGCATGAAACAAAAAGAGGCACAAAAATCGACAGTAGCTGTATTGTCAGTCAACCGTTTACAAAACCTGCAGGTTTGATATTTGGGAATAGGAACTACCTGAAACCTGCTTCATATACAAAATGGTATCTTTTTTAATGGATGGGAAAGTTTGATAGATTCTCTTGGGCTTTGATATTGCTACCCACCAGATACATGTGGGAGAAGCCATCCAACTCAGGCCATAGACCTCACACATCTCTGTTCCACCACAGGAGCTTTTTTTTTCCCATTCTCCCTGTGAAAGGTTGACCCATCTCCTTACCTGTAATGCTTCTTCACACAGCTTTCTCTAAGCAAGGTCTTAAAGCGCTGATTTCCACTGTCTCCCAGGAGATAGAAATGTTAAAACTGAAATTCCGCAAGACTGGTGTGGTTTGGGTTTTTTATTGGGATGATCTTTTTCAGATTCCCATAACGGCAGCCCTGTTGGCAGTCTTATGCCTTGGGGATTTGCAAAGGGAAATCACCTGTTTCCCCAGACAGCAGAACAAGCATGGCAAAATCTTTCCTGCTGTGCTCTGAAGAAGCAGCTGCAGAGTATTAAGGGCTCCATACTGACACCATGTTCCCCTGCCACATAGCACAGAACTGTTTCACATCTGGCAAAACCCTCTGGGCAGCCTAGTGGCTTCCCCCCAATCCAGCTGCGCATTCCTCCCAGTCTCTTACCTCTAGAATGGCCACAAAATCCTCTCTTTACTCTGACCCTGCTATTAAATACACAGACAGGTCTCGCCCTTACGAGTCTCTGCCGGATCACAGTACCCCATGCTCCTGTTGGGAATGACCTCAGCCCTCATGTGATGGCACCTTTCACCCTCCCATCTTTTCCCTACTTGTGCTAAATGCTTATGAGTCAGCTGCCGCTTTTTCTCTGATGGCATTCTGATGGGATGACTCCAAAATCTGAGGCCTGGGACTAGTCCTGCCTTCCTGCTTGTTGTCAGATTCTGCTGGTGGGAGATTCTGGATGCGGTCACTGAATAGGATGCCAAAGTACAAGAGAATAAGGCAAATAAAAAGCCTCTTTCCCCTCCTGTTTCTGTATCAAAGAGGAAAAACTTCAAAGCTCTCAATTGTTATGGCCAATGCTTTCTGTGGTTATATATGCAAACACACAAAGATATATATAACCTTCTAGGCTACAGTTTTGCATGCTGAACTCCTGATGCTGTGTGAGTTGTTGCTTCAAAGAAGCTGGACCTCCCCGGTTTTTTTTAGTGCTCAGTCCCCCAAATATAACCGTGTTGGGTTTAAATGAAAGAATGGTACCCTTCTTTCCTGCCAGAGCGCTCCAAGACAGCATCTTGATCAAAGTGAGGCCAACTGGTAATGCTGGAAGAAGCAATCGTTATTTGTAAACTGAAATCAATGAATCTCTGGCAATTTATAACGGATAAGAATCTGCCTTCAGCAACAGAGAAAGCCTTAAAGCTGATCTAAACAGTGCAGTAAGACACAGCAATCCTCAGCGGCTGTAAAGCTGTCGTAACGGGCTGAAGCTGAAAGCTGTGGGTTAACTGGGCATCCTGGGGACTCGCAGGGCAGCGCTGCTGGACACAGTGGCCCCCTGGTTGCTGCAAAAAGCCCTGGGAGATGAAGCAGGTGGCTGCAGCTACAAGTAGTCATGAAACTGCCCCTCCTTTTGCTGGGTATTGAGAGCTGCAAAGAGCAGGGGAACAAGGTAGTGACACGAACGAGGCTGGACCATATGAAGAAACGTGGAAGTCCAGCCAGAAAAAAGGATTTCTGAGTTTCCAAACCCAACTGTAAACTTTAACTCTCTCTTGGTGTTGCCTCTTTGGAATACACAGAGAAAGCATGTTTCTTACTCCCAGCAAAATGGTGTATTTTAATGTCACTGGGATAACAAACATTTTAAATTTATAGGGGTCTTTTTATATCAGCTCTTTGCCTAAGTATAAATCACTTTTACTTGTTACAGGGGAAAAAAAGCATAAATATGACTTGACATTCTTATCACTTACTCAGTTCCCAACCAAAAGATTTAATGCATTGCTCTCTGGGAAACATTCTTGTAGTTAAGGAACTCATATAGAAAAATTCAGCTGTGAGTTAACCTTGTGTATGTGAGAGATGGAAGTCCAACTATAGTCATCTCCATAAATCTATTGTATATTAACTGCCAGATTGCAAAGGATAGATAAGACTCTGCTGTTGTTCACTTGACTTTGACATAACTACCACACAACCCATATTGTCCACAGAACATCATGATGTTTGAGAGGCCTAAATTTAAATTTACTAGAGAGTGGCTTGCTATTCAAAACAGACTCTTTTAAGGCAATGAATTCTTTGCTGAGATAATATCTTCATTGTAATTGAAACACTGATTTGTATTTGGTAAATGTTATTTGCAGCTGTAGTCATTGCGGATTTGTTCTAATTCTTTTTAACCTGCACATGTACACAGAAGTACCCTGCTCACGACATCCTGTTTCAGGAGTCACCACAGAGATTTTTTCCACTGGGATGTCCCCAGTTTTGTAAGAATATGCAGTTACTTCATATTATTATTGCTCTTCTTTGGAAAGTGTCCCATTGCTCATTGGAAAAGCAGCCTTTGGGCTCTCTTCAGCATAGGAAATTTGGTTGTGAATGGTCTTTAAGTGGATTGTGCTAATGAACACAAAGGCAGCAGCCTGTAACAGATGGTGTACAGCCATTTTGACAATACACTCGGTAGTAAAGCCTCATCCTTTGCAGGTCCTCTGGAAGAAACTCTGCCCTGTGCAACTTCTTTTGAACTCAGAGCAGCATGAAACTTTAACACAGACAAAACTAAACAGTAACTTTAATAATTATTGAGGACAGTCGGTATTGGCCAGTCTTCTTTTTAAGTAAGTCTTAACAGGATTAATTTCCACTAAGATGAATGAGTTTGCTATTGGCAGTAGGATTATCTCTCTGTACACATTAACCATTACCTATTATGCTTATACATACAAGGACTTCATACTGTCAAGAGGAAAAAATGTTAAAAATCTATTATCTTAGCTGAAGAGCAGTATGAAATAGTCACACATGAAGAAAACTTACTTCTGAATGTCTTCATCTGACTCAGCCCTTCTTTTTTTTTGAGTGAGCTGAATTCTTTGCCCTAGAATAAATGGCAGGCTGCTGGGAGATTTTCTAAATGAGCCCTGGAAATCCTTGTTGAGAGATTGAAAGTTACTTCTTCCTGTGACCCATCCTTCCTGAGAGGAATTGCCATTCCTAGGTCTGAGGGATGATTAAGGCCATCTTTATTGTGATTTTAACAAAAATCTCTGAAGCCTCAGGGGTTCAAGGAGACATTTCTCTGTCCCGACTTCATTCTGTACACAGTAACCTGCATAACAGGAGCAGAATAGACAGGTGAGGAGCTGAAAAAACTAGAGAAGTTAATTCCTGCTTTACCAGCACCAGGAAAAGTCTCAAGTCCATTTCTGAGTTCCTTGCAAACATTTGTTGGGTCTTCACATTGGATCATGCTAAGAGCCCTTATGCAATTGTTAATGTTGCTCTTTTTTGTTAGTGATGACAAGTCTGTGGCATGGACTTGTTAATTCGTTCCTGTCAGACTTATACACACATTTGTCTATGCTAGTTTCAATGTAAGAAGAGTGACTATCTTGCTTATCTTTTAACTTGGTCCCTGTCTAGAGTGCTGGGGTTTTTCTCACCCTTTCCTGCTTTCCTTTTCTTCTCCTGCATTGATTCTCTGCGTTTACTTCTAGTTTTGCCAATTACTTGTGTGTGAAGTGGATACAGAATTTATCATCTTTGCAGAATATTTCCAAGGAAGTCTTGGGTTGTTAAGATTTCTATTAAAGCTCACAGTGCAATCTATGCCTTTTGCAGAGGATCATCTTCTCCCCAGGATGTCATGCCAGGTTTTGGACACAGAGTCCATTGCTCTTCCTTCCTTTCTCAGCCTAGGTTCACCTTTCTCTATCCCAATGTATACTCACCAGCTGATTTTGACAAGTCTTTTGACCTACAAGCAAGCATCACAGAAAGATCGTGCTGACAAGAACTTCATATTTTGCCTGCCTTCTCAGGAGCGTGGCCTTCTGAAGCATCTCAACCAACACATAAGCAGAGCACATCCTGTACTTTCCCTTAGCCACTGGTGACTCTTCAGCATCGCTGCCCATGAGCTTGTACACATCCACCACTAGCTAAATAATTCAATGGCTGCTGAGGGATATATTGGAAAAATTCAATTAGTCTTCTAGAAAGTGTATATTAATGAAGTGTGTCTATTTATGAAACTGCTTTAACAGTCAGCAGGAGAGTTGTTGAGAATTCTGCCAAGGGCAACGGGTGCAATTTATACTGCTAACAGAGGATATCACTCACAACTAGAAGAATAAATTGGATATCACCAATGCACTGAATGGCTGTCTTGAAATGGGGGGGGGGGGGGATAGAAGAAAAAGTAGTATCTCAATAGCATTAAAGAAGACAGCAAAGAGTTTGAGGCTTTCTATTAGAAACGGTAATCAAAGCTGGATCCCATTGTACTCTCACTCTAGCTTAATGGCTGGCAATGCTTCTCTGTTCTCAGTGGCATCGCTAAGAAGGGACTCGGGTTCCGCTGAGCGCAGTCAGAGGCAGATTCCTTTTAGTCTCACTTACTTAAGTCAAGAGAAAAGTGGACTGAAGAGAGAAAACTATTTATTTACCAAGATTGATGAGAAGAGGCTAGAGAAATTAGAACAATATTCTCTCCTGTGCTCATTTATGTTGCACAACTGCAAGGATTAACCATACCATCTCCAGAGGCAGTCCCCTCCACGTCACAGATGCAGTGACAGAGCACGGGAAAATTTGCACAGTATGTGCTTGCCTGTTTGCCCCGTGCTGCTGTATGACCTCCATTAAGGGGCACCGTAGTGTTGACAAGGACTTCTGTGAGATGACAAGGGTCTTGACATACATAGCCTTTACCCTCGGTAGGTACAACTGCATCAAGTCAGCACCTCCTGGCTGGGCTTCCTCAGCAAGGCCAGCCTCCCTCACAAAGACTTGGTTTCTCCCTCAGTTTGGGAGGCTTCCCCCTCAGGATGCACACAGCCCCCACAAACAGCACCTTTTTCTCCAAAACAGGGAGCCTGGGTGCCTTCTCCCTGCTTGGTCATGCCTCTCACAGGCTCCAGGTGTGTTCTGTGTGGTCCTACCATTTCTGCCCCTCCAGACCCAGGTGCACCTCTGCATCTTGTGCATGGGCATGAAAACACTTGCCCTGTTGCAGGGTACCAGTGTGGGCCTGCCACAGCTCTGCACCCCAGGGTGACCCAACCACCACATTTTGCAGCCATTCTAACTCCTAGGCATCGTCTCTGAGAAAGTGCTTCTGCTTGTTTCTGGTTTATAACATTTATTCTGCTTGTTTCTCGTTTATAATGTTTGGACATAGTTTTCTACTGGGTGAAGGCAAAGTCAGGAGCAGATCCTGGGGCTAGACATTTCAAGCAGTGCTTTAAGTCACAGTGTACCTCAATTTTCAAAGAAAATGGCACAGATGACCTAAATTCAGTCAAAAGTCTGACCTAAAGTCAGTCAAAGTGACTGTGAAGGATTTGGCGCCTTTAGCGCTACAGACTGAGACATCTCTGACATTAGGGATGCTCCTATAAGATAAATGAGTCTTTATAGAATTAGGCTAGATATACTGCCCTTTGAAACACTGGTCAAAGTTGAAGCTCAATTTTTTAAAAAGTTTTTTAACTACTTGGCACAGGATGGCTTTGTGTAAGGAAAGAGTATTCAAGGGGAAAGAAGATTCAAGAAGATGCATCCCATGCTAGGGAGAGATAATACAAAGTCAGCTCCTTCTCTGAAACTCACTCTGAGTTTTGTAATATTCCAGGAGGAGCAGAACTGAGTCCTTAATAAAAAAACTCAGTACCCCACCCTCTGGAAAAAAACCCCAACCATTAGAAATGTCTCACAACAACTTCAGAGCCCATGCAGTTTTTAAATGTTTAAACTTCTGGAAAATACTGTTCCTAGTGGGGCCTCCCCTACACAGTAAATTATTCTTGGTTGAGAAAATATCATATCTGTATGTGGGAGAGTAAGGTGGAAAAGTTTACATGGGCAGTGCTGTCAAATAGCCTCTCACATGTGCCGAGCCTTACTGACTCTTCAGAGTTAAAGAAAATTGTGAGGTGAATGGAGACAAACGGGTTAATTTCAAGTCTCTCATACAAAAGAGATGTAGTGTGTTTGTGAAGTAATCAACACGTTGCTTTTCCATAGAAGTCAGCAGTGTCTGGATTTCTTTCTTGTGCTGCATGTGCTGTTTACTGACTCGTTTTAATCGTGTTTCCACAGAGGATAGCAATATGCCTGCTTTCCGCAGGCACTGAGCTCAGACCCAGCCCAGTCTCCTCCAGGACTTTCCCCTGCCTGTATGATGCAGGAGCAAGGACAGCCATTTCAGACACACAAAATAAAGGCACGGAGGGAATTCAACAGGATAAAAAAGACAGTCTCCTAGGATGACTTTCTGCCTTTTGTATAGATTTTCTGATTGTCATGCAACCCAGAGGGCTCATACAATACAGGGCATGCAGCTGAACTGTATTTTTATGGAGGACTAATGTTGATCTAGCAAGGTTCAAGCTCCAGGGCGCACACTGATGTAACCTGCTAGACCAGAACATTGTGCCTTCATGTGTTTCATGATTTTATCAGCACCAGCTAGCACTCTCCCTAGCAATTCCTGGGCATGGCTGGCTGGCAGGTAGCATGTTTCAGGTCCATGCCCGAGAGCACTTTGGATACAATTGTCCCGTTTGTGGAGGATATGTGAGTTTACAAAATTTGATGGAGTTTGCTCCATGACATTTGGCTTCATCCTTTGGCATCCTTCCGCAGTCTTTACTTGGGGGATGCCAGAAGGACGTGCGGGAGTGTCGTTCCAGAGCAATTTGCACTGGCCGCAGTCCTACCTGCCTCTTCCCACCCTGAGCTGCCTCACAGCAGACCAGCATGAACACTCCCTTGCCTCACCGTGAGCTGGACCAGAGGACTAGTCCAGGCAAAAACTGTCACTGTCCAAATTATTAATTTTAGCTGTACCAGCTCTCCAAACCACCTCACCACAAGTGTGTAGGGACCCCCCGCCACCTCAAGTGAAGGGTGGCAAGAGGAGTGAAGTCTCCAGGTCATAGACTTGGCCTAAGCTGTTGTGGAACTGTACCTAAGTCATGGATAAGGTCCCAGTGCTTCTCTACCACTTCTCTTTTCAATGTGATATGAAATCCAGTTGTTTCTCAGTTCTGCTTCAGAAACAAGAAGTAGGCCTTTCGGTTTCTATAAATAAAAACATGTCCTTCTTACAATAAGACATCATAGTCCTAGGTTTAATTCAAAAGGAAGGGTGGCTTTTTCAAGGTTTGAAAGATTAAATAAATATTTTAATGGATTTTAGCACATAGCGGTTACTATTGAATTAGGGAACTTCTAAAAACCAGTGGCCCTAGAAAAACAGATTGCCCTGGAGAGGCTGAGTGGTCCCGTACAAGAGAATAACTTGTGATGGAGACTGTAAACTCATTTGGCACACATTGTTCCTTATTCCATATTTACATATTTGCACAAGGCTTTACCAGTGAGGCTCTGTTGCCACATGGGTGATACTGCAATATGTCACTGAGCAGCTGAACAGGCAAAGGGGGAAGGTTTCCTGCAGAACCCAGGCAGATGGCTCCATGACCCCGCCTAATGTTCTTCAGACCGTCACCAAAAGGAAAGTGTCTTTACAAGATTCACCAAAAGCTTTTCCAGCTGACAACTTCAAGTGGGTCTAGCATCCCTGCAGGACAACTTGTAGCTTAAACATACCATTCAAATTTTACCTACAGAAGTGAAAGCTTTGAGATTCTTCCCCTGAGAGGAACTTCAGGTGATGCCTGGTTGGCAGCCCTCTAGAGGTTAACCTTAGAAGCCCTAAAATTTCCAATTCCACAAGCAGTACATCCGTAAAGCATGCCCATTATTCACTGCTGTGCTGCTCCAGCTGAATTCGAAAGCAGCTCTGTAACTGGTGCAAAATCTGACTAATGAAGTGCTAAATCAAGCCCAGCAAGTGGAAGGATTCAATTCTTTTTTAGTTCAAAGCTTTTGCAATTAGGGATAATTATGATCAAACATTTATACCGCGTCTGTTTCAGTTTTCCTGCAGATGAGATTTGGGTTTTGCACACATAATACTATTTAGTTTCAGTAAATATTTCAGTAATAGTATAAGTGCTCTATTATCATGCAGTAAAAAAATCTGTTGCAACATTTATTTACTAATAGCTCTGAACTGTTCAGAAATGGCCAAAAAAAAAAAAAAAAAAAAAAAGAAAAGATTAAAAAAAAAGGCCCAGTCTGGAAACGCATGAATGGGTTTGCAAGAGCACTGTTTGCTTTTTCCCTGTAAGCCTCTCTTGCTGCAGGGAAATTTGATTTATGAAGCCTTGAGTCCATGTCTGCTTCAGACTCTGGCCTGTTGCTTAATTTAGCAACACGGCATCGGCTGTGGATTGGCTGCCCTGGAGCAGCACAGTGGTTGGGCTCACTCTTGCTTTCCCCTGTGTAAGGTCACTTTCTGCATGAGCATGAACGTGTGGTGTGTTGCATACAAATGGACAGGAAAAGGCAAAAGCCTGTTGTGAAAACCATCTGGCTTTTTGGTACTCATCAACAGTATTCAGCCCGTTGCAACTGAAATGATACTCCCTTATTCCTCCAGTCTTATACCTTAAATCTCCCTTTAACCCCACTCTGTTTCTGCAGGGCTTTCCCCTCCAACCCCCTGCACTTATTGTTTTATAGCACCTTTATCCAAGAGGCTTTATCTTGCGGACATTTTGGAGTAGAGACAGGCTACCTGAGCTCCATACTGTTAGGTTCATTAGACCACTAGTCTAATGAACTACTGTACAAAGGAACTAATGAACTACTAAAGTAGGAAGGTGATACGACAGCCGGTGTAAGTATCATATCATTAAACACATGTAGTGATATTCAAGGGACTCTTAAGACTTACAACTTCACATGCTGAGTGGCTGGAAGATGGAGGTGTATTGGGTAAAAAACAAGTAACAGAAGGCCCAAAGGGTTCAGCACCTAAACTTTAATTTCTTCCAGGGCACCTCTCTGTGCTTTCAGAACATCAGGTTTCTTCCTGTTTTTACCTTCTAGCCCCTTAAGTGTACATTCTTTCTAACTCATGTCAGTTTAGGTCTCGAGTAGCTGCAGTCACTCCTAGGAATCAAATGGGGAATACAGTCTGCTGTAAAAAATTGCATTTATCAGATGAGTGAGAACAGAGATAAAGCAATTTTTAATGTCCTTTTCCAGCAACTGCAGAGCTTACACCTCTTTAAAAGTTGCCGACCAGATTGGTTGGTTACTGACTTCAAGAGATGGCATGTTTGACTCTGCATGTCTCTGGATATACACACTCTTTGCAGGGACAAAAGCTATATGGAGCTCCATAAGCAAAGCAGTGGCATTCTACGGCCACAGGCCAGTCCTTCTGTCAATTTTCAGGCTTATTCAAGCAAAGAAAAAGTCTCAGAAACCCATTACAATGAAATCTTTTACTGAATCTAAATATAGACATTTCTGTCAGTTCCCTCATTAATAAATCACAAAGAGGAAAACACAATTGCTGTTTACACAGGAGTCAAATCAAATCACCTAACCTTTATTTAGCATTAGTTTCTGCTATGACTTTTTCCATAGCTGACCTTTTCTACTCCAAGAGACATCTTTATAAAGAATAGGCGAGGATGGGGTGGCAAAAGAAATGAAATTATCTTGCCAAAGTGATAATTAAACAAGACAAGGGCCATGAAAAGATTGTCTTTCTATGCAGCTTGCAAAGGTCTGTGCATACTCAGTCGCCTTGGGCAACAGGACAAACTACGTGATGCTCTGCCCCTCTTACAGCCCTTCCCGTCCCTGACATCAGCACAGCACTGTCATTAAAACTGTTGTAAAGAAATAGATGGGGCCGACGGGCTGGCTGAGGGAAGCTGTGACAGCTGCTTTGCGTGTGTCACTGTGTTTTATCACTCCATTACAGGATAATAATAATGATTAGCCTTGCCTTGCTCTCAGAATGGAAAGAGGTATTTTTGATGAAAGGAAATAAAAACTCGGTTCGGGCATCATGGCAAGATTTCAAGAATCAACGACATCCATCAGCACAACCCCAAGTAGTTATTCTAATCTGTGTTACAATAACCCCCAGTGGGCAAACGTGTGAGACAACCCTTGACATGAAGGGCTCATAGGTTAAAAGAAATGAGGGACATGATGTGGAGGAGGAAGCCATTTTGGGGTATGATAACGTGCAGTCCTAACTGACACATACACACATACATACGTACATTTCATACACAAATATGGGGCAAGCCAGTTTCTAACACTTCTGTCAGATAGTTCTCGCTTGTGGGACACTATGATTCCCTTCACAGGTGCCAGGTTGGTTGCCTGCTCAGCAGGGGGGGCAGCATCTCACACAGGTTTTCTGAGCCATGTGGTGAGGACCAAGCTCTTCCTGTTCTTCGTATGTGAAACCAGAGCGTCCCAGGTTAGGTCCTCTGATTCAGCCTGTGGTGGTTGTGAGGTCCAAACTGCCAACAGAACTGGCACCCCCATCAATTACCTCCTAGGTTGATCAGAAATGTCACTGGAGCGTACGCAACTATTTCTCTGCAGTAACACACTTCCTGCGTTAGTGGCTGTCTTCAAATTCCTCCCGCTGCCTTTTCCACCTGCTGGAGTGCTTACAGACAAGTGTAGCTTCAACATCCTTACCATCACCCCTAACACTCCCCAAGGTGCACGTAAAACTCACTTGACATCTTCAATAAGGCAACCAAATAAGAGACACTAAATGTCTCATTCATAATGTAACCTCTCACGCAGCACCCATTGCTCTGGTTGGCGCTGCCCTCCCTTGCAGCTCCCACGCTGTGCAGAGCTGAAGTCTCTTCTCTCAAGAATTTTGCATCAGCCATCAGGGAACATCTGCCTTCTTGTGTGAGAATTTCGCCAGTAACTTACACAGCATTTTTCAGATTGTGCTAAACCATAAACACAAATGCTGGACGAACTTGATCTGGATAAGGAAGTCAGATAACTGCTGAACTACTCTACCAAAGTAAAACCACTATGTAAAGCTGCTTTTTTTCTTTTTTTTGGTTTGTTTTTTTTTTTTTTTCTTTTTCCTCTCCAGCCCTGAAGGGACCTTCCCAAGCATATTTAGGGAACTATGGTTCTTTAACATACCAGCTCC
This sequence comes from Chionis minor, assembly GCA_013398295.1. Taxonomy (NCBI): domain Eukaryota; kingdom Metazoa; phylum Chordata; class Aves; order Charadriiformes; family Chionidae; genus Chionis; species Chionis minor. Next base: position 968,653 of record VZSF01006303.1, read on the forward strand.
AGTCTCTGCCACAGCACCATGTTGCAGATGACTGGAAATTGTGCACTGGCAGGATCACATATACATCAACGCCTAGCAGGTAGTCTACATAAGCCAAAAAATATTGCTTTGTTATTTCTATTCTACTAGTTATTTCCCTAGTGTAAATGTTAGCAGTCTGTGTGACAGATCTGAACGCCTTCTTTCCAATAATACACCAACACAATCTTCATTTTTTTACTAATGGCCCTGCAAGGTTGTTAGCTCACGGAGAGCACAGAGTGGGCAGCCATGAGGAAGAGAACTGCAGGAAAAGACAGGGTTTTTTTCTACGCTTAAAGCATTAGAAAATGAGTCAAAGGTTCTGGGTCAGTTGCAGGCTTCCTGTTTGATGCTGTTTAACACAAGAGACATACACAGGGACCTAAATAAAGATTGCACAGATAATCTGAATTCCTGTATTTTCTGAGCGCTCAAAATTTCAGACAGACTCATGCCCTTAACAGAATATTCCTCACCATGAAGGTGAAAACAGCAGCTCTCAGCAAAGCAAGTACTTTAAGCCATATTGTGGGACCATGGTTGCTGATAATTTTTCAAATCAGACTCTCATCTTTCCTTGCAGGGTGCCAGCGTAGGCTACTTTTCTCACGGCAATTATCTCTAAGCAAGCTTTGTTTTTTCCTGCTTTTAGAATTTTGTTTCTTACTTTAGTGAGAAGTTGCTTGGGCACAAAGTATTTTTCCTGTCTCATGAAACATCAAGATTTCGTGAATCCTGGCTGTTGCACATGCGACAAAACTATGGGCTTTTAAAGACAGAGTGCTTTTTGAAACAAAACAAAGCCAGTAAAAATATTAGCCAGAAACACAGACAGCTTTCTCCTTGATTGAATGAGCCCCAAATCTGAGACTGCTCTGTGGTGCAAGAGACCCAGCTCTTCCTCTATCAGATCAAAGGGACCTCCTTTGTATTTGGTAGTCAGTCTTCACTGCTCCTCAGCTGGAGCTCTCACATTCCCTCTCAGTTAACTCTTCACTGGCCACAGATATCACGAGCAAGACGGACCTCAAGTGCTGCGGTTGTATCACTTGCTGTATGTAGGCCATCTGAACTTCTAGCTCTTATCTTACCTAATTTAAATCAGGTAGCAGTGATGACTGAAGCACGTGGGTTTTTTTGATCTTGGGACAACAGATATTGTCTCATTATCTGCTGATGGAGTTTTTTCCTTTTGTATAGTAAGTTATTGCTCTGGAAGAACTTTAGTCTTTGTCTCCCGGACTCCTACATGTATTCCAGGGTTGATATGTCATATAATCCCCATATATACCCAGAGAAATCTACAGGACTGGCTCTTCTGAAGGGTTCTTTTCCTAGCAAAGCTGACCCACTCCTTTCCAGCCAAGAGAAAGCTGTGGGTGGTTTAAGCCATGAAGCAGGTAACTTGTGAGGAGAAGATGACAGCTTCAGAATATACTGGCAATTCAAGATCCTAGAAGGCCCTGCCTGTGATCCACGTGATAGTGTAGGATCTGACTGCATGCTCCTGGTACCAGCAGAAGCAGCAGCAGTCATTCCTCTGTGGGTGTGCGATGAAGTCAACTATAGTTTGGGAGTAATCCAAAGATATCAAGTTAATTGCTTAGAGCTACATCTGCGTGCCGTACAGAGGAGGGAAATGGCAATTTCATTAAGCTTTTTGTGCAAACAACACACCTCTTTGTCTTGCTTAGTTCTTCAATATTACTCAAAATTTGTTTTCTTCTTCATATTTCATTTGTATAAACTGAAGTGTCATTTTGCAAAATGGGGAACTACCTTCCATTTTACAATCATTAGCGTTAAGTGGCACATTCTGTTTTTATTACTAACAAGACAAAATGTACGTGGTCCTCATAATTCACCCTTTGTCTTACAAGTTAACAGCATGAAGTGCAAAAATATGGAACTTTATGAGTTCCCGATTGTAATGGTCTTCATGAAGCATCAGCAAAAAAATAACACAATATTCTGACCTATAATTACTTAAAAAAATATAATTTGTGGTAGAAGCGCAGAACATTTTGCAATTCCTTTGGGTACGCTTTGAGAAGCACCATTTTTAAAAGCCAGATGACTCTCCCACCAACACAGAAGGCAGACGGTTCTGTCATACAGAGGAGTGGCAACAGAGGGACAGCCTGGACATTTGGACAGAGTCTGCTTGGTTCAAGAACGATGTAAACACCACCACTGTTTTATCCAAGATCAAGGCTGCCACTCTTTACCTCCATTAGTTAAAGGGATGCAGGGTTTTTTTGTTTGTTTGGTTGGTTGGTTTTTTAAGTCCCAGCTACTACTTGAAGCTTCAGAGAAATTTTTTTAACCTTTAGATATACAGGCATGACCCATCTGCTGCTCATCCATGGTGTTCCTCTCCAGCATCAGGTCCTTTGCTACCCTTTCCAGACTGATTTATCTCAGGATGTCTCTAGCTGCCAAAGCTCATCTTCCCACTGCATTCTGTGCTGCATACCTGCAGTTCTTCCAAGTCTTCACTGCCTCCATCGAGCGTCCCACTTTGGCCCTTTGCTTGGTTACTCCTGCCAAGGCATTAAGCAGCTTCAAGATCACCTTAACTTTTGACCAATGCTGTGACTCTGTGCGTGTCATTTACTTCATCTTCCCCTGCAATGGCAGCCACACACTGTATTTGTTTGGAGAGCTGGAGAAAAGTCTGATGCAAAACTGTAAAAGCTGCCTCGGGGATTCCCAGTGTCTATTAAAGTGGATGGAACCAGATATCCCTATCTCCTAGACATTTTAAAAACCTGCTTCAAGTGCCTAGTCTGTCACGATTTCATGCATTTACACTGTCAAGAACAGCATTAGAAGAGAAAATTGAAATGGATTTCTAACCTGAGAATATTTTTACAGTTTCCAATGTAAGCCTTATGGCATTCAGAGTTGTAACTGTGTGGAGTGTACTGCAATTTCCCTTTTCCCTGTACTTACGGGATGTCTTAGTCTTTAAATCTTCATAGCAATTTTTAATGGAAACTAGCAGTTTTCCATGCTATTGAGCAGACCTCTATCCATTCAGGAAAACTAGAATTTTTTGATGCTTCCTAGGGTTAGTCAAAATTTTAAAATATTGCCCATTAATACTATTTGTTTTCGAAATTGTGAATTTTGGTGACAAAAAGACCTTTGCAGTTTTCTTTGCTAAAAACACTTCAGTTGGCTACAAAGATGGTTAGTATTTCAATGCTCAAACAAAGATGAAAAGAGAAAAGATACCTGCTTTGACTACCTCTACTACTTGCTGTAGGAAATCTTTAGCAAAGAGCACATGAACATTGATTCAGAAAATAAAACATATCTAGATGCTTTACCTAGGCAGTTAGCACCGTATCACTGCTGAGATTTGCCTACTTGTTTTCAGAACGGGACTCTTGTTTGGCAATTTGCTTTTTACATAATTACCTTAGAAGAGAACCTTAAAAAAAGGCCTAAATTGAAAATGTTTTCTTTTCATTTTTACTCAAACTGATTCCCAGGCTGTGGTTGCACGATCCTGAATGCCATAGCTGTACAAATAGAAACCAGCTGAATGAACTTAAACTGTATCAAGACTTTACATGTGGTTGTGGCATTTTAAAGTCTGATTTAAGATTGATAGCTCCTTCAAAATTAGGCTTAATTCATTCCAGCCAAACTAGTTTTAAAACAAAATAGTCTCATAGCCAGACAAAACAGTTTAACCAAATGAGTAAAATTATGCCTTACCCAGGCTGTTGGTCCACGATAGGTTTTTCTAGGTAGCACACATGAGTAGAGCGGACCTCAGAAAAACGGGTTACGCAAATTGTGGGGCACCTGGATCTTTGTGTTGCCCCTTGACAGTCTTTCTTAGCTCACCCATCCCCCTGCCCTCCTCTAGCTAATCCCGTGCCCAGTTGCTACCCAGGCGGGCTGCACAAAAAATTGACCCGAGCAAGATGGGACTGTAGGGTGGCTCCAGACCAGCTTGGCTGAGTTGCAGATCATGGGAGGCAGCTCAGGCATAGTCAGAGGGCACCCTCTGCAGCAAGTAGAGACTGCGTGACCAGCCGGCTGAAGAGGTGAGGACACCCATCCTTCCCCACAAGCTGTCTGCAGCCCCCGCCGGCTGTTTGCTCGCCTTCGGCACGGGGGGAGGCAGAGCCAGACCTTCGGACTTTGGCCAGATGTGATTTTGACTGGTGGTTTTTCAGGGGCATTGGAGAAAGGAATGAAAGGGCTGATTTTGCACGTTTTTTCTATTGTATTTCAGCTCCTTTAGCCTAAGAAACGTGGAGATGTTTTGTGATGTCCCTTATCCCGGTGGGCAAATGAAATAGAAACAACAATGATTGTTGTCGTTTTAAAATTGCAATTTTAAAAGGAAACTGTGGAATGTTTCCAGTCACATTTAATCTCATTGGCTTTTTTTTTTTCCCTTTTCCAAAAGCTAGGAGGCAATGTCCCTTTTTCACACTTTAACGTGAAGATAGATCACTGCTGAAATACATAACACTTGGTAGCATTCACCTGTAGTAACTCCATAACCCTGGCACTGAGAAGCAATACATTAAAATATGATGCTGAAGATCAATATAAGGCAATAGATGCTAAATATACACGTCACACGTGCGATCCCAGCAGGAGGACCTCCAGCCTTTACATGTCACGAAGTAACACCCAGTTGCCAGCCTCCCTCCCATCTCTAGGCATAATAAGGGATGCAAACAAAGGCATATTAGTTTTATAACAGTCTTGTTGGGTATAAGGCTTAAACTTTGGCTCCACACCAGCTGCCCGTTATTATATTCTGGCTTTGTGTCAGGGTCTGTTAGAACAGAAGAAGAAAAACCTTTCAGTCCTAAAAGTTCACAGAGAAGAAGGTCTTGGTTTGATCCCATTTTCCTTCTAACATTAATTGCATGTTTAGTTTTGATGGGCAGGGGGCCAAAAAGCAAAATAGCAGCTTCCACCATGAGAACAACTAAGACCAAGCAGCAGAATTTAAGGCCATCTTGTTCTTATTGCTTCTGGCAGTGAAAATTCCTGACTCCAGCTCAGTCCTTCTCTCATCATCTCAAATCTGTGTTACAAAATAACCCTGTGCATCTCAAAGTGCAGTATGAAACAAGGGCATAGATACCCATAGTGCTTGGGACTATCTACAGAAACGTAGCAGTTCATAAATACTGCAGTTTACCCTCACTGCTGTTCTGCCTTCTCTCATCCCCTTAGCACTTAAGATGCACCAACCTCAGTCTCCAATCGAAAAAGGCAATGAAAACTTGATACACTCATTTTTTTATTTGAAGACATTTGTTCTTACCCTTTGCATGTCCCAGCAAATATAACCACTCAAAAAGAGACCAAAGTCATTTTTAAAATAATACGCAGCAAAAGCGAGCACATTTTCATTTGTTTAGCTCTCAGCAGAAAAGTGATTTGCTTTCCAGTTGAGGGCTGGACATGGTACAATACAAACCAATACCAGGAATCCGTTCACGCTTCAGACAGAGTCAGGCTTAAGACCACAGCTTGGTGCAACCCCCGTTAGAGAGAGGAACCCTGATACGAGACAGCCCAGGAGAGCACACCGTGAGGAAAGGGTGGTGGCATGGAAAAGGGAAGAAAAAGTGCTAATGGAATAATATAGCTGTCATTCCTCCTCCCCCAAACTGACCTGAGCCTCCCAGAGCCTGTTGTGCTTGCTCCCAGGGGCTTGATGAGAGCTAGAAGGTACCCTGTAGTAGCCCTCCTCGTGCTGGTTTTGCAGCACACCCAGAGAGGTTCCTTTGCTCACAGATCAGCTCACCAGGATGCCCGGGCAGGTCAGGAGGACCCTATGTCTCCATCTGTGTCTTCAAAATGGGACACAGCTGTACCATTTGCAAAGGACCTGAGTTCACCTTGGTGTGCCAGAACCCCTAACGCATGCAGGAACGAGCTCATTCAGAGTTGTTTTTTCCCTTCTCAGCATATTTTGGTTATACTTATTACAGGATAAGCTCTTTTCCCTGCCACAAGCATTATAATAATTTAATCAGCAGTCATCTACTATATAATTTCCTTCCTTCCACCAGCACTATCATCCTTAGGTCCAAAGTCATTAGAAAGGCAATTAACCACAAACTTCATTTAGCTAACTGAAATGGGCTGAGATATTTTTGTTTGTTTGTATTTGTTACTGCAGCAGTAGTAACAATTTCACATGTTTGTTTTTGCAACGACTTAAGGGGAAACAAACGAGTCCTTTCAAACCTGTAATAAATACCTAGAGAAAAAATAACAATAATTACACATTCAATGTCAAATAAGTATTAGTTCTTCATATCCTGTACTTCACTTTCTTAAAGTGTTTCCCTTTTTAAAGACTATTTTAAAAATAAATGTGGATAAGTGGTTCCTAGAAAATACTGTATTTGATGACATATATTTTTCTTCTGTGCATGAATGGCATAGGGACAAGTGTTGAGTTTTCAGCTGTAAATGCAAACATAAACCTATCCCAGCTTTGAATGTGTGCTATTTGCTCCACCTGTTTTGTGTTTGCAAGGTGTGATTCAATCCCCTTGATCAAATGACACTGTTTAGGTTCTCTGGTTGTCTAGCAAAAACACTGGAAGGTGAAGAAAATGAAAATGATTTCAAGGTAGCCAAATATCCTTTCTCCTGGTTAGATGTGTAGGTAAACCACTGCCTGCCTGAAAAGGTTTACAGAGTTTTTAAATGACACGTTTATAGAATAGAAAGAAAAGAGACCAGGGGTCTTGATCCCAATGAGACTTCTTTCATCTATGGGACAGCAGACAGGGGGAGGTTTGAGGATCTGCTTCTGCATTTTCTGGGGGGCTCCGGGTCTTTGGTTTTTCCTGGGCACTCTACCAAGAAGAAGCACATCTCTTTTTCATGCCAAAAGTAAGCTTGTTCAACCAGCATGCTGAGCCTCCCAGGCTGCTTGAAGTAGAGAGGCAGGGGCTGAAGGCATTCACTGTGGGAGTAGGTATCTTAGCAAACTTACCTTTTGTGGGATGAGAAATCCTGGTAGAAGAGGGGTCAGAACGCTGAAAAATCAATCCTGAACTAGGGAGGCTCAGTGTTAAATAAGGCACTTACACGCTGGAGACAGGAATGTAGTGGCAAGCTTTAAAGGAAAATCCTGATGGTCTGTGAAGAACTGCATGGTCTTCTGGGGAGGGAACACTTTTCTTCCTGGCTGTGCTTGTGTGACTTCCGTCTCTAGCCAGATGATCTATAATGCCACAATATGGCTGTATGGGAGCAGCACCAAGGTTGGCAGAAGGGGTCTAACATACAGAGCATGGATCCTGCTCCGAACCTGCCCCAGGTGCCCTGAGGTGTTGATTCATGCTCATTCCAAAGTGTTTCACCATTTTCTTTACCTCTTCAGCGTGGTGCTGCTGCTGTTATTGCCACAGCACTGTACATCTTGAGCTGAACACATCTCCAGTTCTCCTAGCATATTGGTTTGGATTACGGAGATCCCAGCCACTTTGGAGAATTTGTCTTGGGTCAGAGAGCCTGTTTATTTGAACTGCCGCTGAATCTATGCTTGATCCACATTAGGGTTGCTCAACCAATAAAAAAACCCAAACATGCAAGTTGCTTTAAATGCCAGTTTACTTGGAAGCAAAAATTAAATCTGGATACATGCATTGTCAGACTGATAGGCTCTGCCACAGGAAAGAATAACTTTCATTTTATGGCAGCATTTGCTTATGAATTTACTGGGTGACCATTTCTTTGTAGCACAGCCTCTGTCAGCAGTCTTGTGAAGCGAAGCTTTGACATTCCCAGCGGTCTTCATCTTTCTAGTCAAGCACAGAGACCGGCCAGGACTGGGGAGACTGAGTTTCTGTTTCTAGCTCTGCAGCAGGCAGAGCTAGACACAACCTCAGCCGACTGCAGCCAGATCATCTGCGAAGTGGGCAAATTCTACTTCCCTTCCCCTCCTCTTCGTCTGATGTGACTTTAAATGCGTGGAGTTAGGAGCAATCTCCAAAGGTACGTCCATGCAGCATCGTTGCAGTAGGGCAGGAGGGGAGACAGCCACGTTGTCCCAAGCAAGCAATGTCAAGCAGCTCAGCTGAGACAGCGCCAAGCCATCCACCCTGCTTGGCACTGCCTAGCCAGAAGCAGAGCTAGCTTCTACAGCTAGCTGGTTGCCAGCAAAGACCTCACCTAGCTCATTTTTCTATCCATTATGCAGTGTGCACACCCCTTTCCTGTGTCTCTGCAGCCCGGTTTCACGAAGGGCTGACGTTTTACAGTGACTTTGCGGCGTGCGGAGCAAGTTACTCCAGAATGTCACGGTCTGCTTTAATTTATTTGAGGTCAGGTTCATGCAATGTGGACAAGCTGCAGTTTGTCTCATCAACACAAGCAAGAGCAGGAGACATTTAAAAGCTTTGAAGTCTGAAGAGAAAGAATATAAGCAGTTACCCTCTTTGGCGTCTGTTGTAATGGTAGGCAAAAAATAACTGTCCTCAGCAAGCCCCTTTCCCAGCACTCAGAACCATGCCACAACCCCAAAGTAGCCTATAATAATAATAAAAAATAATAAACCAAATACCCAGAGTTCATTTTTGGTCATCTAATTCTGGCATTCCTTTTATCTTGGAAACATACAGAAAGAACCAGCTCCACGAGCCCCTGGCTTCCGCAACAGCCGGCATTAAGACAAGGGGAGGAAGGAAGCAAGGAAGGAAGACAAGGGGAAGACAAGTAGCAAAAATTTCCCGCAGGAAGCCAATCCAGTGTCTGAAGTGGTGCTTCCCGCACTCCTCCACGGAGCTTGTTTCATCTGACTGCATAGCATATGGCTTAGGAGCTCTGCAAATGGTGAAGACAAGCGCGCTGTGGAGCAAAAAAATATTTCCTTATAGCCATGTCAGACTGTCACTCCTCTGCCTCCCCCACTGTTAGGAGCTGCTAGACTCTCTCAGCCATCTGGTGCAGGATCCGAGGCTTCCTGCTGATAATCCTGGCCAATCCTGGCATCGCTGTGCATTTGGGGTGTGAAGCGGAGACAGGTTTTGAAGCGTTTGTACAAAGCTGGAAAAGCAGTGGGAAGGCTGGAGGAAAACGAGTGGGAAGGTGCGAGGTGGAAACAAGACACACTGGTGATGCAGGAGACCTCAGCTCACGTTTCCCTCTTGTAGGGGATAAAGGAAAGGGCTTTGTCCTTAGACTTTAGCTGTCATGGGACGCAGCCATGGGAGAATAAGGTGGTAGATGTCATGCTCCTCTTTACTCCCTGCTGGGGAATAGAAATGCAGACAGATTTCCAGAGAAACACAAGGAGTTGAAGGCCTTTGGATGAGGAAGTGTCTAAGAAGCCATATGCCTCAGTTTCCCCTGGCAGCTCCTCACTGTTGGATGGTACTCACGTGTGACAGGAAGCTAAAGAAGTTCTGATGTGGCGTATTTAGACTAGCATGCCAGCAACCAGGATCAGAACCAAGCCGAGCCTGCAGAGTTTGCACAGGCAAGAGAGGAATTTGTTGCTGCTCTTGTGGCTTTCCCTGTTACAGTCTGACCTGATCCTAAGGTACACTGGTTTACTGATGCAAAGAGCTGTAAGGCAGGTGTCAGACTATTTTGTTTATGCACTTTTTTTTCATCCTGCTGGCATTCAGGAACCTATCCCCCTGAATAAATGATTAATTTGGCCTGGTTAGAAGATGTAATCCTTCCCACAGACTCGGTGCTAGCTGCGCTAGCAAAAGCACAGAACATTCCCTTTCCCCAACAGAGCTGTGACAGCCACCGCCATCCTAGATCAGGCTCCGCCATCCCAAACTGCCTACTCATTGCTGTGAAATGCTGTGCACATGCCCCCTTGTAGTTACTGGAACGAGTTCGTAGGCGGTCTTAGAAAGCCCTGCAGACTCCCAGAGCGCCGTACAGAGTTTTTCTAGTATTATTCTAAAAAAAGAAGTGCCACAACTTCCATTGGTGTTTTACCTAGGTAAAGGTCCCACAAGCACGCAGCCCCTGGTTGGGTTGGGGGGGGTGCGTTAGGCTATCATTAGCCAACATGAACACCCAAAATAAATACTGTCTTGAGTGAGACATGGACTGGACTTTCTTCTGAACATTAGTACTAGGCAGATACAGTTTTCATGCAAAGTGACTTGACTTTACCCTAGCAGGAATGATAGGATGTCACACAGTTACTTAATTTGTTATCGATACCTGAATTTTGGAAAGGTGTTAACTCCAGGTAGAGGAAGAAATATCTTAAAGTTTATAGAAAATCTTGAAGTTAGCCAGTTTTAAACAAGTGTCTTAAATATTTCCTGTAATATTTGCAGTGGATGTAGTGGATGTAATAGTTAACATTACCACAGGACCCCAAAGAGAAATATCTCATCTTTCCACAGGCCATCATGCGATTGCTTGAAAATAATCAGCTGGAGGTATTCTTTTCTATTTCCCAGTGAAATATTGATGAAATTATTTACTGTCTGCCCATAGTTCCAATTATTTTCCTTTGTGTCCTTACAAGCTTTCTCCATGTGTAAGACATTTTATTCCTGTGTCTCCACACAGAGAGAAGAGCTGATCGACACAAGCGGTCACAGCCCCATTGACTTTAGCCATCTACAGTGACTTAGGTCGCAGTAGCTGAGGTTGCGTCCCACGCTGCATGCATCTTTGCAGCACTCCACTGCACGCCCTTGGAAGTCAACTAACGAGTGCCCATTAATTTGAACGCTATTTTAGTCAGACTCTGACAAACCTCCTGCTTTGGTCCTATTCAGGGCAACATGGCATGGGCTTCAACGTGAATTCATTTCCTGAATAAGGAACAAATAATATCTGCCCCATTAAAGCTGCAGTCACAGCAGCTCTGAGAGGAGTACACAGAAACATTAACAGCACAGAGATATTAGGGCTGCATGATGTGACAAAGCTATAAGATGCAGTACAAAGTCTCCCCGGCCATGAATCAGGTTTACAATTCAAGCAACCCAAGTCTTTCACCTCACCAGCCCCTTCACACAAGAAGAAACAAAATGTTGCTTTTAAAGGTATCCTTGGAAAATTTTAAAAGGGAGTCCATAGATAAAAATATGTGTTTTCCTTTTTCTTTGCTGTTGTTCCATCTATTTTCATATTCCTCTTATAACCCAGTTAGCTTTGCTAGAAAAATAACAGTGACAATAGTATGCTGTTGTTTACTACCTTCAACCTCACCTCATGCCTGGTGGGTAAGGCCAGAGGATCCAAAAACATGTGTAGAATCGATCAAAGTGCAAATTTCACATCTGAACAGATTCAGGTCTAGGCAGCAGAGCTGGTTCTGGCCCAGGTATCCACGACAGAAGTGCTGCATTAATAGATCAGCCAGTAGTTACACACTAAAAATCCAAAATCTTTCTGCATAGCATCACAAATTGGAAGAATAAAGATTCTGTCTCTTCTAAAAAAGCACCTACTTCTTAGAGCTTGGTGTGAAACAGAACACAAACGAATTTTGCATCAGAAAAATAGTAGAGAAAATCATTTCAGTAGAGAAGAAAATAAGACATCCTTCCTGGGACAGGAAAATTCATTTTATTACTTCCTACAGTTAATGTATAGGGAGTAGCTACCCTATCATAGCAAGTAAGAGTAAATGTAGAGAAATATTTCTCTGTACATGTGATCAGCAGATCACTATGCTCAGTCTTTTTCTTAGGCTACATTTCTTGCTAATATTCTTCCATCTCAATAGTCATTTGCCAGTTTGGCCAGCAAATGATATAAATCAGCTAGACACTCAGCACTTTTAGAAGTGCTTAGCCAAAGATATTTGCGCTACGAAACAGAATGTTGTGACTGTGCCAGCATTGTGCCTGTAATGCTGTAACAATCACTTGCATATTGTTATTAGCCAAAGAATCATTCAAGATTTTAGAAAAGATCTCAGATCTTGCATAATTGCACTCTTGGAGATGAACTTAAAAAAACCCTACACCATTTACAGAGATGAAGGAAAAACCTGGTGATCTCACCTCAGTTTTGCATTGCAAGAACCTGGCTGCACTGAATTCCCTAAATACCTTTTTGTTGACTTTAGAAGGGACAAGGTTTCATTTGTTATTTTGTATTTCTTAAAACTAAAACCCCAGACTTACAGTGCCGGGATGAAACCCCCTGGATTTCAGGGTAGGTGGTAGAAGGAGACCGCTCATTTGTCCCAGTGGGGCTCAGTTCCAGTTTCCATTCCCAAGCACTCTCCAGCACTGTGGCAGGTCAGATCCTGGCCCAGAAATCCTTATTCATGCCCAGTTTGGATTAGCTACTGTTTTTTCCTCTGCAAACTAAAATTATGTCTACATATAGGTGCATTTTCTTTCTCTGTTGTTTCTGGAACTATGTTTTATTTATTTTGAGAGCAGAAAGAAGATCAAGAAGTATCTGAACTTCAAAGAAAAATCTGACATTTCCTTTAAAGAACTTTGATTTCCTAACAATCCATGGAGACAGTGCTTTTACAGATGTGGTTTTGGGTCAACACGTTCTCACACTTCATCTCACTCTTCATCTTCTTGTGCATATAAAAGCTCACGGCTTGACAGGCAGCTTAGTACCCATAAATGGCTATTTGTTATTTATGGTGATTAAGTGTCCATGTTTTCAGATCTATTACGTATGCAGTGATGTAAGGCTTCTATTTTAAAGATAATATTTATTTATCACACCAGAAGTGGCCAATGTCTGGAAAGGTTATATCGGTAAAGTAAACATGAAGCACTACTGAACAAAGTATAACCTAAATGGTCTGTTTGCATTCAGTATTGAATTTTTAATCTCATTTCCCCATTTTGTTACAAACAGTAAGGGGAAAAACCGATACAGAATCCATAGGAAAAAAATCCAGAGCACTGTACACTGCATATGAGAAAAAAGGTCCTACTCGTATCCTTCTGCTTTGTTATTGACAACAGTTAATTCCCTGTCAATAACGTTGGTAAGAGCAGCAGGGCTTGCTTTGAGTTCTTTTTCTCCTGTTTGCAGCCTAGCAAGTTTATTAGGGGTGAAAAAAAAGGTGGAAAGGAGGACAGGAAGGAAAGAAGGCCTTTATGGTGTGTAGGTTGCACATTATACAATAAATCTTTAACACCCTGGTATCCCATAAAGTCTGCGTTCCCAGGCAGCTCTGCTCTCTTGGGATGCAGCCAACAGATAAGGGAATGTACTCCACTTTCAGGTCCCTTCTTACTACAGCCCTGAAGGTCAGGGTAAATGAGAACTGGAAAAGCCACGCAAAGGGTAGACAGAAGGGTAACAAGAGAGTAGCTGATCTGGAAAGGCATGGGAAGTCAGACTAAATTTCTGAGTCCTCTGTTGACGTAGTACAAGCTATCTGAGAAAGAGTCCGACTTTCTCAGAAAACGTATGAAAAAAGAGGTGCAGGCAATGCTGCCCCTACCAGGCAGCTACAAGATTAAAATGCTCACGTGATTAAGGTCAGGAGAAAATACCGTGTGCACCTAGTCTAACCTCCTTTGTAACACTGGCCAGGGATTTATCCAGTGATTCCCACGTCAGGTCCAACAGCTTTTGTGTTATCTATGAGAAGACTTCCAGAAGACTATCTGTTCTGGTTTAAACACCCATTTAACACAGAATCTGTCAACTTTCTTATGCAATTCCTCTCTTGTAAGAATATCCTCACTTCAATAAAAGTCCATCTGCTCCTTCCCTTTTTGATCAGCTACATGATTAGTAGGTCTCGTTATTTGTGATTCTTTGAATCCACTCCAGGTTTCTAAAACCTTTCCAGATGATCGATCCTAGAGGGAGCCTAGTCTGTGTACACAGCTATAGAAATATTTCCATCTTCCACTTTACCACTGGTTTTATCCCTAAATCTTGTGTTCAGGGCAGTTGCTGTCACAGTAGTCATAAGAAAAAAAGAAAAGTCTGAAGTTCTATTATTGAGGTTACCATCAATGGAAAGTCATAATTTTTATATGATTTCTGTAATGGCACAAGGAAGATAAAATTGGCTGTTTGCAATAGGAAGGTCAGGAAAGGGAAGGTCGTGCAAAATCCGGAAATGAAGATTTGCCAAAATCTCTATACAAAGCAAACTTACCTGATTTCATGCACCTCAGTTGACATGACTCTCTTTTCCAATGTAAGTCCAACAGCCGGACCCACAAACATTTTTATAAACAGTGGAAGCAGCACAAAGAAGAACAAGGCAAATCAGAACTGACTATTATTGATTTTGTGATAAAGGCTCCATGGAGACCAGCTGTTAATTACCTTTCCAGAGGAGAGACTTATTTAGCTTAGAGCCAAGGTTGGGGGTTTTTTTCCCCTTTCCTCTCAGGTACAGAAGACTGTACTGCTAGGATTAGCCCAGGATTTAAAACTATAAATGTGCATTGGGACAGATTTATTATTATTCATCCTTTTTTTTATGGTACTGCTGAAGACCAGGCAAGAACGAGGCAGTACACAAAACAGACATCCCAGTCCCAACCTCTTTGCTGGCGAGCAACCTCTCCAGCAGAGTTTAGCATCACTTTCTACCCTTTCTAGTCAAAGGTATGCCAAAGCAGCACGCATCTGTCCATCTTGTTTTCCTTTCCGCTGCTGCCTTTACATACATTAATGAGTTAACCCTGCCAGGTACAGAGCATTAATGACTCAACCCTGCCGGGTACGGAGCTCTCTTGGCGCCCGCTGCCTTCGGTGCAGGGGCAGAGGAGGGACTCAGTGCCGTGCTGCCGTGCTTCGCTCCTTCCCGAATAAAACCACCGAGCCCCAGCAGTATGATCCGTCTGAGCTGTGCGTGGTGGAAGACGAGCAAGCAGGGGCAAATGAGGCTTGAAAACCATCTGTTCCCTCACCAGCGCCTGATATGGGCTGATTTCAGCGCACGACATGGCTGCTGCAGCGTGTGCTGGGCCTGCCCGGGTGATGTGAGCGGCTACTTAGGGCAACAACAGGTGCAAAGCTTCCTGACAGAACTGTTGTTTTTAAATCCTGGAGTGCCTGTGATAACCCAGGGAGGCAGCAGGCTGAGCCCTCCAAAGCCATAGACAGGCTTCGTACACGCAACCCGGGCAATTATGGATGCAAAACAACACACGTAAGCAAAGTCGCGCTGTTCCTCGCTTCTCAGAATTATTGGGGATGGTGCGCAGAAAGCAGGGGCATACACAACAGGAGGATGACATCGTCAAACTTTGCAAAGACACATGCTTTTCCCCGAAAACCTCTCTGCTGTTGCTAAGGCTGATGCAGTTTTGCTGGAAGCCCAGGTGCAGAGATCTTCCGTTTTTTTTAGCCACCTTAAGAAGGAAGATCAAAGAGCAGGGACTTTGGTGGCCACAGAGCGCAAAGAAGATGAGCACTTAAATGCCTCATTTTGTACAAAATCCCCCTATACAAGATTTACAACAGGCAGTGCCTGGAATGACAGCCCATAGCTGCTTTCTGATTACCAGTATTCTCACTGTCATTATCTGTGGCATAAGGAAAAAAGCTGCAGCAGATGCAGCTCTATACAACCAGAGCGCAGGACATCATACAGGAAAATGCACGCCTCTGCTTTAAGTTACGAGCTGTAAACACAAATGGAAATACGGTTTTGACCCAAAGGGAGGACTATGTAAAACTTTGGAGTCTTCAAACACTGCAACTGCTCAGGGTAGACAGACTCTTTAGGTTAGTCACTCTCCTCCTGCCTAGCGTGCGTCTCTCTCATTTTCTTTGTGCTTGTATGTGCATCTAGTGCAAAGCAAGTGAACAGTGTGAACCAGAAACAACAAGCATGATGATGTTGGTTCACACTTCAGCTTGCACATAAACAGTCTTCCTACCTTAACAAGCTGCCACTCACAAGGAAGCCAGTGCAATCACAAATTAACGATCTCTGCTTGGTTTTGATTCCAGATCTATCGTGCCTGGAGAAATATTACATCTAAAAATACTCTGTGTGAAGATCCCCCATGTGCTTCAAGCACAGTGTTCTAGAAACGATCTATAATATTTCACGTGTTAAAGAACAGCGGTGGCCTTGGTGAAGAACAGTTTGCTCATTTGTATTTATACATGCTCCCAGCCTCGCAAAGTGGCCAAGGTGACTTTGGGGGAGAACGCTGCTCGAGTACAGCTGGTGCAATCTGGGCCCACAACTTTCCGTGCATGTCAGAAGTCGTTTGCATATTCATTATCTTTTGATGAGCGCTGCGTGGTCAAGGGAAATGTACTTTCCCCTTTGGTGTATATCTCAATTTGCTCAGCCTTCTGTAAATCTCCTGCGCTCTGCATCATTGTGGGTATAATTTAGTCCATTTACTGTATGGATTAGGTCCTTCCTCCCAGATTACTCTGGTTTTAACTGTAAACAAAATATTTGGGGAGGCAGAAAGCCTGGTGGGGAATTTGCTGGGCACAAATATATATAATTGCTAACTGTTTAATTAGTCCCTTGGACTTTTATAGGAGATAAAAGGAGTTGCTTGCTCATCAGGGTGGAGTGGCAGAGGTGACAACCAAGGGTTAGAAATAAATCAGAAAAATTCTGGTGTCAGAATCTGTCTTCAGCTGAGCTTAAAAATGCTACAGCTTTTCTCTTCTCACGAGGAAGGTGTGTGTTGTAAGAAGGTGAGAGTTGAAGCAATTTGTGATCCACTTCCAAAAATGAGACAGACTCTTTAGAAGAAAGATCTGGGATTCACCAGATGAGTAAACCATTGCAAGTGAATTTGGCCCTGGAGAGGCCGTGTTACTGCAAGCCGGATGCACTTGGTCTGCCTGCTTTCTTGGAATAACTCGAGGAGCAGCCTGGCTTGTAGCTCTGTAGGGGCCACCCTGTGTCTCTCAGGGCTGCTGTTACAGGACAGCAATGCCACTTAGTGGCTTCCTGAAAGCTATTTTCTCATGAAAAAAATTGCCTGTGTCAGAGAGCAAGGAATTCAATTGAATAGCAGCTTGTTGCTGAATCACGAGCGTACGGTTACTTGTTTAAAAAGCAAAACAAAAATCCCAGCATGCTGCAGGATAAGAAGAATCAGACACCACTCAAATTTTCCTTCTTCATCTTGTCCAGCTCTTACACAAGGCGTAACCTCCAGTGGGACATGCCCCATCCTTGCGTGAGTGCCCAGAGCAGACAAGCTGATGGATGAGGCAAGGCTTTGGACACAAAAGCCTACCTTGCCTCATGAAGGAGCTCCAGCGTAAGGGTGGAATTAGAACACTTAACCACAGTTAAGGAGGAAAAGCATTCTCAGGAGACCAACAGAGGCTGTGTGGCTCTTGCCGTTCACTGAGCATATTCATTCCCAGATTTGTCAAGGTGCTGTGCCATCTAGAGGAATTAGATACGCATTTTCCTGTGCGGCTCCAAAGAGCTCCTGGCTCTGCTGGTGCTGGCTGGCCAAGCTGTGCAGGGTCACTGCCCAGCCACCCAAGCACTGAGCCCTGTGCCTGGGCCAAAACCACTCCTGGCAGCCCCTGTGTCTGGTGGCCTTGCTCCAGCACAGCACCAAGGCACAGCACCAAGCGTATTTGCATAGGCGATACTAAATGCCTTTAAAATGCGCTGCCTTAACAGTTTGAATGTGCCGATCACGGTTTTCTTTGCTGCTTCAGTTTACATCCAGGTCTGATTTACAGAAACAAGGGTGCCTCTCTACCAAAAACCGCAGGCTGCTGCTGACAGAGATACCTGCTGCTGGATGAAACAAGGGCTAACTCTCTTTTTTGCTTTGTCATGTACAGCATCACAAAGGCAATCACTGCAATTTCCACTTACCAGTGATTACAAGCAGAGTTTTGGTTTTTGGTGTGACCTAACACTAATGCTGATTAACGTGAAATGGACACTGTGGCCTGCCAACAGAGGCACTGGGCATATGGTCGGTGAACATTGCTATTGTCTGAAGAAGGTAACCTAATCTTTAAAAATGTTAAGTTGCTGCAAAATCTTGCCTTTGTTCCATTCCTGCTCAACAGCACCTCGGGTTTCACCTACCCCCTGAACTGGCCAGCTCAGCCAGACGTCCTCAGCTCTGTCCTGCCCAGTCTGTCTGCCCTGGCCCACATCTGTCTCCTCTGACTGAGAGCCGTCCAAAATCGATGGCCCGACCATGGCTTTCCTTTGCATTGCCAAAGTAACCCTGTGCGCTTAGCCCTCCACAGCAGCTTTAAGCATCTGAATACCTATGCAGTCATGACCAGCAGAGGGATGAACCATAAGTGAATAGAAAAAATGAAGTCCATCCTGTTTCCCATAGGAAAAAGGAATTCCCCAGGTTCTCACCAGGTTGAAATAATCAGATGACACTTCTACAGCCCACTTCCTTTTCGATTTGTCTCCGGTTTTGATGCCCTCTGCTCCTGATTTTCTCCCCACGGACCTGCAGGGCACTGCTGGGTGGCCCCCCAGAAAAAGAGATGGTCTCTTCTGGCAGGAGGTGACTACCAGAATAGTTTGTTATTAGAGCCATCACCTCACACATTTGGAGTCGAGGTCCAAAAAAAAAAAAAAAAAGTGTGCAAATGAAGTGTTATTGCTACAAGAAGTAATCCATTAGCATCATTTCATTCTGCACTTTTAAATTAGCATGTGTTCAGGAGGCCACTTGGTAAGCTTTACTCTGCTTTCCGAGAAGTCATCAAAGGATAACAGCTGCAGGTTCTAGCTGGTGGCGAGCTAAAAGCAGTTGGTGCAGACAAAATAAGAAAGTATTTAAAGCTTCATCTGTCACTTGAAATGGTCTTTACTGGAAGTTTAAGTGGGCTTTACTGAAAAACTGAAAATGGAAGCACCGAGATAACAGAAAAATTGTCCTCACACTGGGCTTTTCAGCTGGTTTAGGTGGTGACCTTCAGACATGGTGTATCCAAAAGTTAAATATCAAGGGGAATATTATTAAGCAGGTTTAGATTTCACAAAAAACCCTAATAAGAGCAGCTAATAAGCAGCAGAAGGAATTGCTTGTCTAGTCTCCTGTGGTGCAATAGTTTAGAAACCGCAGCTCTGTCATAGCTACGGGAGGAGCCCAGCTAAGCAGAGTCCTTTCTTTCCTGATGTGACCTCCTGAAATTTCAATGGAGTTGTGCTGATCTGCATCAGCTGAGGACCACCCATGTCATTTTCATTTAACAAATGGCAAGTATTACTGTTACAGAAAGAAATACGTGTCTGAACCTGAATTAAATAGTTCAGATGAATGTTGTCAACTTACTAAAAAACAAAGTGGAGTGAAAGATGTGGGCAAAACGCTTCAGAGGTGATATCTTGTTTGATATTTACTGAAGAAAGAAACAGCTTTACCTTTGCTCCGTTGTTAGTTGTTTGGAGTTTTTAGTCTACATGTCATTGCATCAATGAGAGGCAGCTGCACAGACTGCTCCTTTCTGGTACTTCACTATTCGGTTAGCAAGTTCACAGCAAACCTGGAGAGCTCTTCCAAGACACACTTTAAAAGAGGAAGATGATCATTCAGATCCAGAATGAATTTACTTTCTCCTGGTTATCCGACAGGTGAGGCCAGGGTCTCACAGGCTTGCACCTGAGGGGACAGACAGCCCCACCGTGCCCAAGTGCTCTAGGCACTGGGCTGGGATCTGTTTCTGACTGTCATTAACTTGCTGAGTAACTCTTAGAAAAGTCAATTGCGTTCTGTTTTTTTATCCATTTCCTGAGTGTGTAGAGGCATTCAGCACACAGGGTGGAAATGAGCTTTCACTGCATTTTCTTTCCTTTGGGACTTCCACAACGTACTCAGAATGAATGCTGCTTTTTTGCAAGGAACAGCTGTCCTCTCAGCCTGCCCAGTTCCTCATCTCAACCTCCACAGGAGAACAGGAATAATTATTTCAGGGAATAAGTGATGACCTTAGAAACACTGCTTAAACACCAAAGCTCTTCACATTTTATTCTAATCCCATAGTATCTGAGACATGCAGAACAAAGCAGAGCATGTTTTAAGGTATAAATGATTAGATAGGCAAGTACTCCAACCACTGTCATTTCAGAACCAAAGGGCAGAGAGTTTATACCTGTTCAGCTGAATTCAGTCCTGAAAAAGATGATACAGCTCCTCTGACTGTAGATATTTCTGCCTTCCCCAAGCCAAACACAGTTGTGCTTATTCACTAGAGTAGACTTGTAAAGCAGGTTCAGCGAGTACCCAGTAAGAAACAGCACCACTGAATTGAAAGTCAAATTAGTAGACAAGGATAATATATATATACACATTTTGGTGTATGACATGTTTATCAAAATTAGCCTGTGTTCTATGAAAGAAGAATACATAGAATAGAGGGACTGTATATAGGCAAACAAGAAATTAAAATGTGACTAAGTAAGTGGGTAAACATTGCTAAGTAACCGGTTCCCTTCTAGAGGAGGGACCAAAGGGACAAAAAAAAGTCTCAAGCCCTGGAAGATAAAATTTGTGCCCAAAGACATGGCAATTAGCAGACCAGTAATCAGGATCACACATCAGATCAAAATTGTGCTATTTTAGTCAGCCAGCTGCTAACTTGCTGGGTGTCTACAGGTGGGTAAGGAGAACCACACGCAAATAACAGGCGCAAGGCTTGCAGAGGGAAGAGGGCTCGCACCCCAGGTCTGGAGATGGCTTGCAGAAGCCCAGCTCCAACATGTCTGATACAGCCTTCCCGAAAAATCACATCCCTTCTGCTTCTTCCTGTGTTGGACTACCACGCGTTCTCTTACCTCACAGGAGCATAGGAAAGTAAATTAGTCACCTGGGGTAAGAAAAGCCATGCAGCCCTTGTTGAGGTGCAAAGGTAGTGACACCTGGGCCAGGATGCCTGCGTGGGTAGCTTGTGTCTTTTAGGCTGGTGAGCTAGACAGATATGGATATGGGGGAGATAGGAGAGAGAGGGAGGGTTTACAGATATGTAGATAGGAAGCAGGTGGTGATATCATTTAAGACAGCTGGTTATCAGCAGGTAGCAGCATAACCTTTCTTTTTTCTCCCCTCTGCCCTGAAGCTCAGAGCCAAGCTTGTAAGTCCATTCCTGCTACGATGCAGGGGAGTGGAGACCAACTGAGCTCCATCCCAGCTCTATGTACAGCAATGCAATGTCCCATGCAACAGCTCTCTCTTGCCTGAGCCAGAGGACACTCTGAGGAAATTGCTCCTCTCTTCAGCTGGTGGTTTTCCAGAAAGGAAGTTTCATAAAAAGCAATTACCTGTGGAATTTCTTCCTTTAGCTGAGTGCTTGGCAGACAAATTAATAACTGAGGCAAGATTACGCTAAAGATACTGTGCTAAATGGCCTGCCAATTCAATTTTGAGACTGTTGTGCAATTCTCTACTGACCGTAGTATTCATTGCTTACCTGCAAGTACTTTTTGAGAGCAGTTTGGGCAAACGTGTACTTCTACAAGGTGTTAAAGGGCCTGGTTTAATAGTGGTTTGTAAGAATTCTCTTGTTTTTCACAGAACAGTTTGGTTTGGAAGGGACCTTTAAAGGTCATCTGGTACAACCACCCTGCATGAGCAGGGACATCTTCAACCAGATCAGGCTGCTCAGAGCCCACGTCCAGCCTGACCTGGAATGTTTCCAGGGATGGGGCACCTAACACCTCTCTGGGAAACCTGTTCCAGTGTTTCACCACCCTCAGTGTAAAAAATGTCTTGCATATTTTTAGTCTGAATCTACCTTCTTTTTGTTTAAAACCATTAACCCTTGTCCTATAGCTACAGGCCCTGCTAAAAAGTCTGTCCCCATCTTTCTTATTGAATAAATATTGAAAAGCTGCAATAAGGTCTCCCTGGAGCCTTCTTTTCGCCAGGATGAACAACGCCAACTCTCTCAGCCTGTCCTCATAGCAGAGGTGCTCCAGCCCTCTCATCTTCATGGCCTTCCTCTGGACCTGCTCCAACAGGTCCATGTCTGTCCTGCGCTGAGGGCTCCAGAGCTGAACACAGAACTCCAGGTGGGGTCTCACCAGAGCAGAGTAGAGGGACAGAATCACCTCCCTTGACCTGCTGGCCACGCTTCTTTTGATGTAGCCCAGGATACGGTTGGCTTTCTGGGCTGCAATACACATTGTCGGCTCATGTCCAGCTTTGTATCCCCCAGTTCCCTCAAATCCTTCTTGACAGGGCTTACTCCAGTAAAATCGAGCAATTATTGTCCAGACTTTGACCAGTGTTGGTTAGGGCTTTTAAAGCTGTACTCTAAGTAGGCTGGTATCTCTGAATCCTGTAGTAAGGTCTGTCTGATGATTCACACTATACATTTGCTGTGTGACTCAAATGAACACTTTTATGTTCCTTAACATTTTTACATTCACCGATCAAGCCCAGAAATCCTTCCCACCTTGTATTCCCACTGCAACAACTTCCATATGCTATCCCCGAGAAGGACTGTTTTCACAAGTGTTGTCTTTGCCTATTCTTTTTTACATTATTAGTAGTATTACTACTCTATTATTATTATTATTATTTAGGTTGACACCTACAAGTCCAGATGGAGATAAGAGCTCCAACATGCTGAGTGCTGTACAAACGTGTCCTCGAGGACATCATTGACCTTGAGGGCTTTCAGGCTGATCAGGCAATAGAGATAAAAGCTGAGGCAAGCAGCAGTAAAAAAGGCATTATTCAATGCAATGAAAAGGATTGCCAGTAAACCAGGGAGAGTGACCAAGCTTCCCAAATCCATGTCCATGACCCTATCCCCTTTGTCAAGCTTCCTGTGGGTGATATGAAAGTCTTCCTGCTTTGTGGCTTGTCTCATGGAAGAAAATCATAGGAAGGAATCGTCCCAGCAACAACATGAGTATTACAAGAGTGTCCCTCAAGAGAAATTTGGGCAACTGCATAATGTAAATTACATGTTCTATCCTGGAACATCTGTTTTTGTGTCTTGATTTCTCCAGAGGACTTTAGGATTGTTATATTTCTGTTTCAGTTGTCTTCACACACTGGACTGTGGCCCTCTACTAGAGGCATAGCCAGGTTTCCTCTTACGTGGGTCTGGTGTTTAAATCAAATAACAAGGCCAGAATACAATTCATACACATGCACTCCCAGGCATAGCTCAGTTGCTCCTCCAAACCCCCTTCTCTCTATAGACTGTAGCTGAACACTAATAATATGTAGGGGAATGACAAAAGAGAAAAGGGCAGAACATACTCCCAACTAACAAGAGCAGGCTTAGCTTCCTTATCACAAGTTCTCAGTTGAAGCAATCCAACTTTCCCCATAAAGAGCACTTATCTTTTAAGACTGTCACCTTGTAGCTGTTCTCTTCCTATGTTCTCCCTTTGTATTCATGTAATCAGTCTGTTTGGCAGATCAAAAATTAGCATGATGTGCGGATCCTTTCCAGATGGCTGGGAACAGTGAGGCTCCCCTGTCACAAGCATCTCTGCACACAGAAGGCTGGATCACTACACCAAACAGGATTTTCCAAAAAGGTGATTAAAAGCTTAAAGCAGCAGCACAGGCAGTGTAAAAAGAAAACATCCCTTCATTTAGAGATGATCAGAGAAAAAAAAGGTGGAAAGCAAAAAATCTTTAAGCAATTTAAATAAAATACTTGGTTTAGGAAATTGCTGGCATGCTTGAAAATGTCTATGCCCACACACAAATCTGTGGCGTTCCCAAGGCCTCAGTGCAGTCACAGAGGTGAGGGTAAAATTTTTGCTTTCCATAAATTGTAGAGTGCTTCGCCAGAGACACATCCATGTGTCCTCCCATCAGAAAAAGGAACACGGAAGTAATGACAGATGAAGATCTGCAAATATATGCTTATTTTTTAGTGTATTGTAGCTGTTCAAGTTTTGATGTTAGGTTTCCTCAATACTAGTCTTTTTTTTTTTTAACCCTTGTCTCATTATTTCACTTCCAAGACACACCAGCACTAGAGGTAAAAAAAGAAAATCCTCATTCCTGTTCCGATATATACTTCCATATATTTCTACTTCTCTGCACAAAAATCTCGTTATGACATATATGTAAGCAGTGAAATTAGAAGTCTTTAGGCATGCATTTTAACAAGCATGCAATATAGCCATCAGCTCCTTCTGGGAAGCTAGATTCAATGCCCCACTCCTTTGAACGTGCAAGAAATTTTGTTCATGTATCTCCTTCTCCTTCTAAGAAACATTCCCTTTCCTCAGAGGAACTGGTCATTCCTTTTGGCAGTCTGCACCTTCAAACTTCTACATTTTGTTGGTCTGGTTAGTACTGGACACACCTGCATCTTTTTAAGAGCTGTGTGTCTGTTAATGGTCACACTGATGGTTAAACCTGTAGAAACAACCAGTGAATACAACCAAATAGAGTATTAGTGGGGCTGTAGCACACACCATTTTTTTTGGCAGCAATTGCATTTATCCTAAGAGATAAGCCACAGCAGCTGAGCAGTTTCAACGTGAATGGCTCAGTTACATCTGGTAGATAATATATAAACATGTTCTGAACCATACCTGTCTGTGGAGAGGGACATTTTGTCACGAACTTAGCAATAAACCTCACAAACACAGTCCTGGTTTTGATTTATGACAAGAGCTGCCAGCACATGCACATCAGAGATCAGGGCTGAATTTGGTTAGGAAAAAAAGAAACCAAAAGAGAAAGAAGACAGAATTGCCATTTTTTAAAATTTGAAAACTGTCAGAAAGATCACCAGAGATATCAAAATAATAGTGTGTGTGGAATAATTCATACTGGGGATGTAGACAGCAAAGTCAGTCCCCGAATTTAAATTCCCCAACACACAGGATGGACTGTACTGTAGGTTTTCAGCAGCTGCTTATTTTCCCCAACTACCTTTCAAACACTACCTTGCTTAGCGATACAGGAATCATATGTAGTCATTATAATTAAAGATAGGAAGGGTGAAATCCAAGGAAGGCTTGGAATCTACCACTGCTTCAAAAGCAGATGTGATTTCCCCCAATTGTGGGGAGTGGAGAGGAGGAAACCTGGCTTGCTTATTAACACCAAGCAATCAGCCCTTGCTCTTAAGCAAGTCTATAGATGAGCTTGTGGTGGACCTGTGTCTTGGAAAGTGTCTTCCAAGGCTGCCAAAGTGTTGTGCTACTTCACAGCCTGCCCTCAAAGCTAATCAGCACTGTTTCAGTGTCCTGAAACAGCTGAACAGCACTACTCTTGCTGGTGGCACTTTCCTCCTAACACTGCAGGTGTCACTGTAAAATAGAAAATCTGCACAGAAGAGATTCTGGTGATTTTGCAGGGGGATGTACACAACTAGGGTTTACGTGAAAATATTTGTCCTCTGATGATAGATTAGAAGCTATCTTCTATTCTAATCCTGCTGCTTGAACTTTTTTTGGTGGTCATGGTTCTCATAGGAAGAAGACGATGTTATAAAGGCAGATTTTTCTCTCTCCTATGATTTTGCCATTTGTGAGAGAAAGGCATAACATAACACTCCTGCTCTGCAAAGCCAAGGCATCGCTTTGTACAAGTGTAGTGGAGCAGTGACAGTTCAGTGATGTAAAAAAGCAATTTGTTTCTGTCTCCATGGGGATATGATTGCCCATGGAGTTGTATCTTTCAGGGATGCCCGGGTAATTCTGTGCAGAATTAGGTTCAAATGCTTTAATTAGAGTGGGTATAGCCGGTGCACCGTTATTAGGATGATATAATACAGTAAATCCACAGCAGGCTCCTGTCTAGTAAATGTGAGAGGTATCTTAACTTTGCTGTAGCACAGTTCCATAAGACAGAGAGTTTGTCTCCTGTCTCAAAGGTTCATTGTGAGGACAAATGTATTAAAGAATGTGAATCACTTAGATATTTCAGATGTGAAGGTCAGATCAGATGCCAAGTGAGATTCACCTCTCACTTGGGAATACCAGTTTTTGCTTGTCGTCTCACTGTTCTCACTGTCTGATGAGAAGGCCCCAAAAATCAGCCTGCTGCATTCCCTCATTTCAAGAACAACCATCTTATCCACAATCAACCTCATGTGTCCTGTAGAACTACTGCTGCCCGGAGCCCAAGATCTGCTATGCAAGACTGAATTATGAGCCATAGTCCCCAGAAGCTGACTCCTGTAAGTGTGGGTTGATACCAGCCACAGATCTGATCGAGTATTTCTCTTCTCATGCGGTATAACCACCTCTTTTACATTTGCCTTCTCTTTTTCTAGATGGCTCTTACTTTTTGTTTCTGTTCACAAAGCAATGCACAAGCACGGTTGCTAGTGAAAACTAATAGCAGGCTGGTTCCTAGCCTGCTTAGCTGTTTTGGAAAATACTCTTGTCTTCCTGATATGTGCGTTCTGGAAACTAAATACCTTCCAGAAATCCAGTCCAGGAGCTTGTAACCTGCCCTCCAAAGCCCAGCTCCCTACAGTCAATAAAGGAAACAAAAACCAAACCCCTGATTATTCTTTTTCTTTGTTTGGTTTTTTCCTTTTTTTTTTTTTCATTGATTGTAACTATTTATGACTTTGAAACATCCCTAGGGCTATATTTTAGTAATACGAATTTTTATACATAAATGGCTTAAACGACTCATATAACTTTAAATCCTAGCTCCAGCTCCTGTAACTGCTGCTGGCAGTAGGTGCCACAGACAGATAGGATTAGGAGGACTTATGTTTTAGCCATTAAATTGCCTTTATTCCATTTGGTTTTTTTCTTCTAATATGAACATGTTCTTTGCAATCTTATGTGTAACAAAACCCATAGGAAGTATTAAAGCAGTGCGTCTATTTCTTGCCCTTGGGTGTGCTTGTGCTGCTCTCACTAATGTCTATGGGGATCCTGTGCCTGTATCCCAGGCAGAAATTTAGCCTTCAGGAGAGCTAATGAGCTGGAATCCAGCCCAGAGCTGAAGTTGTGTGTCTGTGCCAGCTATAGCCCCACTTAGCCGCTGCCTCAGGGGAAAATGCAGACAGACCTCTCCTAGCTATGT
This sequence comes from Chionis minor, assembly GCA_013398295.1. NCBI lineage: Eukaryota > Metazoa > Chordata > Aves > Charadriiformes > Chionidae > Chionis > Chionis minor. The sequence continues at coordinate 995,574 of VZSF01006303.1, forward strand.
ACTACCTAACCCTTTCTCTTGCTGCTGATAGTTGGCATGGAAGAAAAGAAAATCTGGGCTGAAAGAGCTGTTCCTCAAGTCAGGAACAGCTGTACCTGTGTCACCGTGTCTTGCATTTGTCTTGCAATGTAAAACTGGCCCCACACTCCAATTACACCCAATGCTATTCTGCTATATGCTAGTCTCAACTCCTGCCTAGGTAGGAAGAGTCACTTCTTTTTGTTGAATAGCATCCTGTTTTTCCAGTCCATTACTCCAAGTTGTCAAGGTGATTTTGACCAGCTAATGAGGTCCACTAAACTCTGTTTCCAAAACTTTCCAGAGTGGTTTTGTTTGAAAATGTGATATGCATTGTTTCTGTTACAGAATATACAGACAAGAACCAGACCTAAGACAGACCCTGGCAGAATCCTGCTCAGTGCAGCCCTTCTCCTCAGTGATGAACTCTCTGGGAAGTATTCCCCCGTGCAGCGTTTCCCAAAGAGTTTTATGGTACTTTCCCTAGCCAGCTATTGACACTGTCACCTGAGGCAGAGTTGAAAGCCTTATTGTCTGTGGCATGTCTCCACAGAAATTTAATTAGAGCATAAAGTAAAAGCTATGCATGAGCCATAGATGTTTGGTTCCAACTTCTGTGCATCCCATGTGAAAATTTCCTATCTCCTCCATGTCCAGCAATTCTCTAGTGGGAAAACCCATTAAAATTGCAAGGTGTTGCAGCATCTTTAAATACTGAGAATTTCCTCCCTCTTTTTGATTTTCCATCTTTCTCTTACCGCAGGGAAGTCCTAGGTATCCATTCAAGCAATTCTGATTAAGCACTCGAAGACAGGGAAAGTGGGGTAGCCTAATTTTCAAAGGTGCTGAGTGTCCCAGGGTTCCTGTAGAGAATGCAAGCAGGTTATAAGCATCTAACTACATGAAATGAAACATAAAACTGTTGGCCCACAAGTGGAGTTCTGTGCTTACGGCAGGGAAAACACCTAGCACAGACTGCTGTGCAGAGAGCTTTTCCCTGTGATTAAATCACAGTGCTTCATTGCATCCAGATCTCAGAAAGAAATCCAAATGCTACAACTGAGGCTACCTCAGCTGCAGAGTAATCTCCTAAAAAAAGGATGGGTTGCAGTCAGGTTTCATGCACCTGTGAGCTCCTCAATATCACTGCTTCTCTCTCAGACATTAAAATTTTATCCAAGCTGTCTCTTCTGTTCTGAGTGTGTGTCTGTCTTTTCTGTGTACAGGAATTCTTGTCTGACAGTCAAGTCTTTAAACAAGACGGGAAACCCCAAAACATTATATATTACTCCTCCATGCACACTTTGAATTGTGAGCTGCTGAGCCAAGTCTGACCTTCTAGTAAGCAGAAGATGATACTGGGGATCTCTGCTGGGTCCTGAGACACGGCACAGGAGTGCAGCTTTTGCCTGCTGCCAGGTCAGATAGATCTAAACAGGTCTAAAGATGGACATAATCACAGAATCACAGAATGTTATGGGTTGGAAGGGACCTCTAGAGATCATCTATCTGATCCAACCCTCATGCCAGAGCAGGTCCACCTACAGCAGGTGGCACTGGATGGCGTCCAGACGGGTTTGGAATGTCTCCAGAGTTGGAGACTCCACCACCTCTCTGGACAGCCTGTTCCAGTGCTCTGCCACCCTCAAAGGAAAGAAGTTCCTCCTCATGTTGAGATGGAACTTCCTATATTCAATTTTATACCCATTGCCTCTTGTCCTGTCACTGGGCACCACTGAAAAAAGATTGGCCCCCTCCTCCTGGCACCCTCCCTTGAAGTATTTGTAAGCATTGATGAGATCCCCCCTCAGTCTTCTCTTCTCCAGGCTAAAAAGACCCAACTCCCTCAGCCTTTCCTCATAAGAAAGATGTTCCAGCCACCTAATCATCTTTGTAGCCCTTTGCTGCACCCTCTGGTGGAAGCCATGGTACAGGCTATAGTTACCTAAACTGTGGCAAGTGTTTTCACACACCAGTAGACAGTGATCTTATAATTAACTGCCAGCACTCACACAGTTATCTCTTCTTCACCTGGTGCTCTGGTAATAAGGTGAACCTGGCTCACGGTGCACCATCCTTAGCCCAGCCTCTCACAACCCCGGCAGCACCAGGTAGAGGCAGGGGGTGTCTCTACCATCACAAAGACCCAATCCTTAGCACTATGCACCTGGAAACCCTACCCACTTGAGAGGACCACCAGTCGCCACAGCCTGGACTGCAACCCAGTTGATCATTTTGGCTTTTCATCTCTCACATGTCCCAACCTGTGGAGCAGAGATAACAATGCTTACACACTTTTCAGGTGTAGTGTTAAGGTCTCCAAGGAATAGTGTTCCCTTCCTCTCATGCTCAGCAAGGGAGAAGCTGGTCAGCCTGGTCAGCAGGGAATGCTTCAGCTGGTCTTCAGCACTCAGCCACCAGGATTACGTGCCAGTTCTGCCATTTCTGTTGAGACAATAGGTGTAGTGAGAATGAAAGGTTTCAGGACACTCGCCCAAGAAGGTTTTAAGTAAGTTGCAGCCTGTCAGGTGTTCCCAGGGTATTTTCACTGCAGTGTTTGGGACTCTACCGGATCTGGATGGACCAGCCATCTCTTCACAGCTCTGACATGCCTCTTCCCACCAACATGTAGTTGAGACTGACTGGGACAGCAGCTCTGTTCTCTCCCTCAGAGAAGGCTTTTTTAATACATCTGGCCACAGATAATGATTTTATTAATTTTGTGGTTGATCTTTGCAGAAAGTTGGTCAATCACACCTAAGTGAAAACGGAGAAGTCTATTTAGCACTTCCAAAATACTGGCCTAGAATGGTAGGTCTTTTGATATGGGAAGGCAAGAGCTGTAATAGACGTATGATAGGACAGATTTATTTTATTTTTCCACATTTCTTTCACTGTAACTATAGTAAGGTCTTCTTACCTAGCTTAGCCAGACCAAGTTGAGCTAACACTGATGATTGAGCGATTGAGGTCGAAGACCCCTTCTTGTCCCTCTTGCTCTTCCTAATGCATTTTGTTTCCTCTCAGACAGCAGAGCTTTTGCATATTGTGTGGTAGCTGCACACGACAGACCAGGCATACTGTGAGATCAGAACACCAATGCTTAAACATTTAAGTCAAGATTTTAGAGCTCGGGGCAGGGGGTGTGGGGTGTGCCTATTTACAGAATTGCACGAACACTTGAAAAACAAGAAAAGGAATTTTTTTAATAAAATTTCATCACTCTTTTTTTTTTGTTTTTTTGGGAACTCTCAGTCAGCTTGAGGTGCAAGTCAGGGCAAGCTGAGTGATCAATGAAGGAAGAAAAAAAAATGCTGTACCACAGTACTCTTTTCCTTGATATGTGTAAATGCACACTTTCCTGAAGTCAATTATGGAATGAAGCCTCTGAGAAACGGTGCTGTAAAAAGAGCATCATTATTATCAGCTGCTTTGCTGCTGTCTAAGGGTACTTGCAGCATTGCAAACTGCATTTTTTTTTACTGTTCATCCTTATTTTATCCCTAAGGTAATCACTCTCAGATAAGAGATACTTCGTTTCCAGCTCCTAGTAAGGCGCACTCTCTTGGTAACAACTCTCAGAGGAAAGAGAAGAGGTGATGATGAACTTGTGACGAGGAATTTAAAATCTAGAATAGCAGTGGGAGAGACTAGACTGGAAAGACCAGACTTTGCACTCTGGTGTTCAAGCATTTTGTTGATAGTGCCTCTGAGTGCTCAGCCCAAAGAGCTGCTGCTGGCACCTTTGCAAAAATTAATCACAGAGTATGCCCCTGAGTTGGCTCAAAGGCACTCGTGTAACATGTTTTTCAAATGGATGTACTTAAGCTTGAAGTTTAGGATTGTGAAACTGTTCCTATGAGGCATTTTGAAGTTTTCTTAAGCGTATGATCGCTGGACCGCACTCGATAAATGTAGAGCTGAGTAAATGTATGTTTGATGGAAGGCACTTAAAAAAGCCTTTGGAGCTCTTTTAAGAATGATGCAAGAATCTCCAGAGAATGTGACCTTTTCAAATGACGTGAATCACAGTTTTAATTGTGCAAGTATAGTAGAAACACAATTTGCATTAGTATATTAGTGTTTGTATGTTAGTATTCATATATTACAGTATATTTAGACCATATTAGATAAGATACCCTGGGGTGAGTACGATCCTAGCTGTATAGGAAAGTGATATCAGCACCCATTTGGATGTCTTTATTTAGGAAAACTTGGAAGGATTTTTGCCAGAATATCAGTATCTCCATGCTTCACATTTCTCAGATTGGGCAGTGGTTATTCACAGGTTTTTAGCCCAAAGTGACCTGAGCTTTGACTGTGCTCCAGTAAAATCTGGACCACTGGAGTTCTGCCACTGAACTGCTCAGCACTCAATGCAACATGGATGCCAAAACGCTCGGATACAGGAGTAATTTCACTCACTTGTCAGCTGTGTGCGAGGGTAATAACAGGGTGTGCGCAGGATCTGGAAAGAACATGACTGTGAACCTGCAGGAAAAGAGACAACGCGCAGCCACAGTGTATTGTGCCAGTATTTAAACAATATATCTGTGCAGGACAAAAGTTCTCACCTCTCCTGGTATTTCACGTGATTCTATTGCTATGACCAGAGACAGGGAAAACTATTGTTGCTGTTTTTCCACGCTTCAAAGAAAATGGTTGCGCTAGGCAGATTTTTACATTTAACTTGTCCTGGCTAGTATTTTAGGTTAACAGACAGCTTCTGAGGGAATGAACAAGATGCATACTGATTTTATTATAATTCCTGTGCAGGGATCCCTTCCACTACTAGTGTGGATAAATCATGACACTCCAAATACTGTAGACATCTGACAATCTTCTGTTCTCTTTACTCCTGCACTGCTGGACAAATGCATGGATTATTTTAATCTGTTTTGTTTTTTGATGATTCCCAGATACTACAGTAGAAAGTTTTTGATTACTTCAATTTACATTTAAGTAGCATATTCTCATAAGCCTGTGAAGTGGCAATAGTTTTTAGAGATTATCTTTTAGATCAGCACTATTATTATTATGTTGTTATTATTATTACTTACACTGGCACCTAGAAGCCCAGATGGTTATATGTTAAAATGATTTATTAAATTTATGAACCAGAATGGAAAGCTCATGATTCTCTTTCTGGTAGATTCAATGGGTCCTCACCCACTAAGGGTCTGACCTGCTGGAAAGCAGCTGCGCAGAGAGGGACCTGGGAGTCCTGGCGGACAACAGGATGACCATGAGCCAGCAATGTGCCCTTGTGGCCAAGAAGGCCAATGGCATCCTGGGGTGCATCAAGAGGAGTGTAGCAAGCAGGTGGAGGAGGTCATCCTCCCCCTTTACTCTGCCCTGGTGAGGCCACATCTGGAGTTCTGTGCCCAGTTCTGGGCTATCCAGTTTAAGGAGAGGGAACTGCTGGAGAGGGTACAGCAAAGGGCTCCAAAGATGATTAGGGGGCTGGAGCATCTTTCTTATGAGAAAAGGCTGAGGGAGTTGGGTCTTTTTAGTCTGGAGAAGAGATGACTGAGAGGGGATCTCACCAATGTTTATAAATACCTCAAGGGAGGATGCCAGGAGGAGGGGGCCAATCTTTTTTCAGTGGTGCCTAGTGATAGGACAAGAGGTAACGGGCACAAACTTTAACTTAAGAAGTTCCATCTAAACAGGAGGAGGAACTTCTTTCCTTTGAGGGTGGCAGAGCACTGGAACAGGCTACCCAGACAGGTGCCTCCAACTCTGGAGACATTCAAAACCCACCTGGATGCCATCCTGTGCATCCTGCTGTAGGTGGACTTGCTCTGGCAGGGAGGTTGGACTAAATGATCTCCAGAGGTCCCTTCCAACACCTAAAATTCTATGATTTTATGATTCGGAAAACCAGTACCTATTAAAAATGTCAGTAAGTAGCTGTTCCTCTTTCATCTGAGACAGCCGAGACTTCAGTACTGCATTCTGCCATGAACACCTGCAATGCTGCAGAAAGGTGCAAATCTCAAAAAAGGTTTTCTTTGCCATTAGCTCTCAGAAAAAAACCTCCTGTTATCTGGGAAAACATCTAGGGCTGCTTCTTAAACACACATCAACCCTCTGCATCTTAGTCTAGTGTATGATCATCTGAATACAATGTGGTTCCTCTGACTGCTCTTAAGTGAATGTCCTAAATCTGAATTTTCACTGTTCTTTTACTGGACTGGGGACTTTGTTGTCCTTTGTACAGCAAAACGCTGTTAACTCCAACCCTGATCCTGTAAAACTCTTAAATGCATGCTTAAACTTATCTGCACATGTGCTTTTCTGCAGAGCAGGCGGTGCTTAGCAGTATTCAGATTCATTATCTGGAGGAAAAGGATTTTTGAAATATTCTGTGAGAACTGCAGAAAATAAAATTCTTTCAAGCAGACCAACACAGAAGAAAATATTTTCTTTTGTTTTCTTGGGCAGGAAGGGAACAGAGTGGAAAGATAGTAAAATCTAAGCATGCTTGATTCGAGAGGTACGTCATGGCTGTCAGCCTGTTTTCGGTGTTAGCAGTGATTACAAATAGCCCACTGAAAGAAGAGCAGCTGGTACAAAGAGTTGGAGCAGATTTAACTCAGCCATTTTCCTCACGTTCCATTAACACAATACTGAAATCACACTGGACTGGGAAAGACCAACAAGAATGACAACAAGGGTCAAATATGAACTGAAGAGAAAGTATGTCGCCCTGACACCGATGGTGATTACTCTATGGGACACGTATCTGATCCAGATCCTGGTTTCTGTACAGCCTGTGCTGTACATGGCTTCTGTGCTCAGCAATTAATGAATCATCACCTTTCCTGATAGCCAACTGACACTGGAAGAGGAAGGTGACTGCCCGGTCTTGAGCTCTGTGGACAAGTTCCATGGAAATAAAGACATACTCTAGTTGATTTTTCACTCTGAAACCACAACACAGTTTAAAAAACTTAATTAATTTGTACCAACCTGGCCAGATTCTCTGCATCTCTAGGGGACACAGGTGTCCTGCAAGACCTGATGCAAAACCAATGTTCTTATTCCTTAGCAGCACAGCAAACATAGGACCCACATTCATGTAATGAAGTATCCCGCACTATTATCGTATCTTTCTCTCTATATTCAGATTCAGCCTATAGCTATTTGAAAAACAGGAAACTGTAAGAATAGTAGAAAAGGAGAATTCACGTACACAATTTATTTTTTGCATCTTATAGAGGCCAAGAAAGTGGTATCCTTTGCAACAGGGTTGGAAAAGTATTTCAGAAGTGCGAATCTTTCCTCAGAATCTGTATAAAAAAATACACAGACAAACCTGATGTACAGACTTATCTGATATATAGGGAAATATGCAAGGATAAATACTGTGGAAGAAAGATGAAACAGATTATAGAGAAATATTACTAGGACATTATTTAGGAATGTACTGGTTTACCACCATAGAAAATTTAGTTGAATGAGAAGGATGTATGTTTTTCTGTCTACTGTGTGTAGACATACCTAATTTTTCCAGTTTCATTATGGGAGGTAATTGCTCTCCTGTTCATATACACAGGCATGTACCAACAGAATGTCATATTCTCTACCTCTCTTTTCTCCCAGGGTAGAATTATTGACCATGAGCTTTAAAAATGAAGTAGAGGTTGCCTTACTCATTTCATTAGAAAAGTACATGTATTTACTTTCCTTGTTTGGTAACCTTGTTTTAAAAACACCTAATTAAAGAAATTTTTTTCACACCCTCCTAAAGTAGGAGGAGGAACCAATCTGAAGACCTAATACACAGAGTGGCAGACAGCATTTAGTATTAAGGGCTGTAGCTTCCCTAAATTAGTTGTACTAATGTTTCTATTATTTAAATATCAATAAGAAACCATTTATAATACACTAATAATATTTAATGAAAGACTATATCTACAAAAGCATTCAGAAACTTAGTACTGCCTAAAGTCCCAGTGTAAAGTTGAAGAGTTAACCCTTCATTCTGCTGCTGGTTTGCCAGATGCCTTCTAGAGGTATGTAAATTTTCACCAGTGAAATCCCAGTGCAATAAAGACTCTGAAGTGCAGAGCAATGAGGCGCCCCAAATCCACAACTAGATGTTTAATTTCCATCTCCATAGTCTTCAGTGTACAAACTGGTGTGTATTCTGGCAAGGTGAGTTTTATATTAAGGCAGTATGATGATCCTCCTGCAACACCTTGCTCTTTCAGCTACTGACTTAATAGCCCGGGCTGCCAGAAGCCCAAATTCATCTCCTTCCCCTTCTTGAGGCAGTTTCGCCTGCATATTTCCTTATCACACCCTATAGTAGAATTGTCTTAACTTCTCTTGGTGTTGCATTTTGCAAATGGTAATTAGACAGCCACTGGACAGAAAGAGTTAGCATGTTCATTACTTATTCAGGTGTTAGAGAGGACATAGGAATTACATGGTGACAGCAAATTACAGTGCCAGGGATGAATCATGTTTCTTAGTAACTCTGCAGCAACAAGGAATCCAATTGCAGAATATGTCCTTCTTGTCCCATCCCAATGGGAATGCAGCAGCCAGTTGGCTACAAAGTCGTTCTTGCTATCCCCAGACAATTAAAAAAAAATAAAAAAATCAATGCTATTTGGCATCTTCAGAAGTTGCTGAAAACTTTGAAGGTTCAGAACCTGAAGGACTATATTAGATACAACTATTTGCACTTTCAATAATTCCCCTTTGAAAGTCTTGAGTTTTCATCTTGTATTGAATTGGCACAGCTTCATTTGGTTTTCTCACTATTAAATGTTGCTGTTATCAAAAAAGCTTTGTTAAAAATATTGGTTAGCACAACTGCGTACAGAAAGCAACGAGAAAGAGAAATTATTTCTCCTTGAAGTGAATGCTGCCTGTGAACTCGAGGATTTGATCATTTTGGCTATAATTAATCTAGTGCAGAGATAGAAGGGCTAAATTGTAGTGCTTCTTCATGCTTTCCTTCCATTAAATGAAAGAGAATAGCTATTGACCTTTTGCCAGCAGCTAAAATAAATTGGTATGTTCAAGCCACTGTTCATATGTGGGAGAGAAGTGCCCTATAAAATGTGGTCACTAGCAATCCCATCCAATTGAAGACTGTTGCCAACTTCTGCCTTTAAATGCTAAGCTTATTCAAAGCCCCCGCAGTGACAGGAGACTTTCACTAACTTGAGTAAAGTTTGGAGCCAGCTCTAATGATTACACCAATAAAATAATATCCAGCTCCTGGGCTCTGGAGTCTCTGCTCCTATGGGTAGGTGAAAGAATCAAGATGTGAGCTCTCAGCTGGATGGTCCAGCCCCTCCAGGGCACCTGGAGGAAATCTGGACTGTGGGAGCTGAAGACACACACCAGACGCAGATGCAAATGGCAGGTGGGAATGGCACCCGTGCAGGCAGGCGTACCCCTGCACCTTCTGTCAATAAAAAGAACAGCCTGAAGGAAAGACTTGGGGCACAGAGGGCAGCTCGTGGCCCTGTTAGATTAGTCCTTGATTCAATCAGAGGACTCAGGACCTGGTAACTTAGTTACAGGGAAGGGTTTAATACCTGATTTGTTTTTTTCCTCTGCATTCCTATGCTAGACATGGCCATGAATGAAATACATGTATGATTTTATACTCACTAAGCATTCTCTACTACTTTACTAGGAATTTCCCTTTGACTTACAGAGGGGTTTTGATTTCTTTATTTGCCTTTGCTTTTCTTGACAGGAGGAGGAGAAGTGTACTGCAACTGCAACAAGAGGCATCCCAAATACTTATCTAAGTGTTTCAAAACAGGATTTTCTCAGTCAGCATTTTTGTTACATGATGCTATCTGATGACTACAGTATTAGTCTCTTACTTTTACAAGCCGTGTGGAGTTCCTGTTTCTAAAACTGAACGAGATGCAACCCTTTCCATTTCATCTACCAGAATTATCAGCTAATTCATGGAGTATTACTTTTCCAAGTTGTAACTTTGGAATGTCATTGAAGGCTATACTTCATCTAAGTAACAACAGGCGGGACAGCAATAGTTAATATCTGTGTGTGGTCAGCAGTAAAATAAATTTGGCAGGCAATGAAAGAAATTCAAACCAACTCTGAAGAGCTGACAGAGAAAATATGACCCATTTCATAATCACTAAAAGGCATTTTCCCCAAAACACCTCTCCTTGTGTAGATCATTGGAAAAAGCTGTGGAAAGCTGCAGTTCTGACACATGGATAAAAGTGTGAGAACAGGTGCTGTAATGACCAGTATTATCACTCAGAAGGGGGAATTACTATTTGATGCTCTCACTCCATACATTGCAAAACATTTTAAAAAAAGGTAGAGTGCTTTACTGTCATTCTCTAACAGATTTCTAATGGACCCAAGAATAGCTTAAATTCATTTATCCGAGTTAATAAGCACATGACATAGAGAAATAAACATAATTTAGAATATACTTCTTTTTCCCCAGATGGCTAACTCCACATTTGTTAGTAACGATGAAGAGATAATAATGCCAGAACAGAACAAACAGGAATTCAAAGAACTAAGCACCAGTATTTACAGTCATCAGCAAGAAAGACAGATTGGTATAAAATAGCAAACTATTCTGTCCATTCTCACAAGCTGATTTAAGACAGATTTTCATTCCTACTTCTCACTGAGACACATCTATAGACCTAATGGTATTTCTTTTTAGAAAGCAAAATTATGGGTGGCTGGTTGCAATCTCTCTGAATTTTATTTTCTGTCATTCCATTTCATAGCCTTAGTTCTGACCCAGTGGCGGAGGTAATCCATATTCATCAGCCTCCTCCAAAGGAGGAGCCATTTGGCATTTACTGCAATTTGTCTGCTTTTCCCCTCGTTTCTCTTTGCTCCCTAGTAAGGTATGTGAGCTAAACCCTGCTCCCAGTCCTAGTTCTGTAACTCTACAGCTGCCCACTAGAGAGACAATTTAAAATCCGAATGCAGTTATGGCAATCTGCCCCCCACGGCTTGTCTAAGGTTGGTTATGAACAACACTGCAAATCCCTAAATGAACAAGTAACAAGCACCAAGTCCTTATTAGGCTCTAGAGGCTTTCATTGACTTCTTTCCTGCAGGTCAAAATCCCATGTGACTCCATTGCCTTTTCTTTTTTCTGGTGCTAATGTGGTGCTGTGAGTCTTGTAGACACACCAGGAGGCTACTCTGAAGACAGGAGGCTCAGCTGAAGAGAAGTTTAACAACATGTAAGCTTTTTCACAGGACACTGTACTGGCTCCAACACATGACATTTTAATCACTAATTGCTTGACTATGCCAGCAACTTTCAAGGTTACATTGGGCCTTGCTCAAATGTTTGAGCTGCTTTTCCATTACTGAATTTGTATCTCTGCCACAGTTTCTTTACTGGGAACCTTTGTAAAGGGCTACAATGGGAGACACAGTTGTGAACTACAGGTCTACAAAGATGATTGAGGGAATGGATCACCTGTCTTACGACAAGAGACCTGGATCTGTTTAGCCTGGAGAAGACTGAGAGAGGATCTCATCAATGCTTATAAATGTCTAAAGGGCTGGCGTCAAGAGGATGCACCGGACTGTTTTCAGTGGTGCTCAGTGACAGGACAAGGGGCAATGGGCACAAACTGGAACATGGGAAATTCTATATCAACAGGAGGAGAAGCTTCTTTACTTTGACGGTAGCAGATCACTGGTACAGGTTGCCCAGAGAGGTGGTGGAATTTCCTTCTCTGGAGATAGTCAAAACACATCCGCCTTGGATGCATTCCTGTCCAACCTGCTCTAGGTGAAGCTGCTTTGGCAGGGGGGTTGGAGTAGATGATCTCTGAACTCACTGCAGGCCAATTACTGAGGTCGCTGCACAAGGTAAGAACTACGACTTGCAGTACTTCATTTTCCTGTCAGGCCATTCTCTGCCTGGGTAGCAAACCTCCATGGAACTTCAGCTGTATCTTGCTGGTGTCCTTCCTATGTCTTTCTCCTGATCTAGGACTCAGGTGTTAAACCTGGGGATAAAAAACTTTCCAGAGACCATCAGCTTTGCCACATCTCGTGTTGAGTCTGGATTTAATGCTGAAGCTAAATAGCATGCGCGCTCTTGCCAACTTACCAGCATCGCGTTGTACCAGTGTTTTGTGCATGGTAAGTATCTTTTGAGTTTTTTGTGTGTGTAATTTCTTTCTTGCTTTCTGACTGAGTCACAGCACAAGGCAGTTTAATTATAAATGACACTGATACTATTTTGAACATATAATTTAGCTTTTAAAGCCTCCAGCACTGAGGTGTGAGGTACGAACTCAGAGCTTCTGTCAGTGACAAAAAGTCAAGAAAACCACTAGTGAGTCATACAAGTTCATTTCCCCACTGGCACCACATCAACCACAACCTGGAATTACCTGGAGAGCCTGGACACTTGTGACAGCTTGCTGAACACAGAGGCTTCAGCAGAGAGGAAGCCGAAGTTGGGGTTGCAAGATTGTTTGGGATGCATTTAAATTAAATTGTCTATTGGCTCCCTGACAAAGGCCAGTTTTCTATCTGGATTCCTCCGAGTTGAAGGGTGTTAATTGTTTAGCAGAAATAAGTAAGTTTTAAATTACTTAGGATTATAATTTGCTGTGATTTGTGCTATTTGCTTAGCTCTACTTGGTATGAGTGGCTAGATTTGCTGAAACCTTTAAGCTGTGACAAACCTGTTCTCAGCACTCTCCCTGGCAGATGATACGATGTTAGTCTTCTAGTATGAGAAAGTATTGGATATCAGTAGTGTTTTCTCTCAAGCCCAGGACTTTTTTGTTCCACATGCTCTGCCAACAAGGACAGGTGCAAAAAAATGTAAACCAGAAAAATACAGAGGCTCCAACCCTTGAAGTAAATTACAAACCAACAAGAAAACAGCCTGCCTGCCTGGACACAGAAAAATAATCCAATTAGATATTAGAAGACCCAGATTTATGAAATCTGACATCTGAGACTCTGCTGCAGGAAGCCTTGGGTTGAGCCTGAAGGAGGAGGAAGCACACCCAGGAGTAAGTGTGTGTGTGTGTGCATACACATGATGCCATGAGTGATGTGTGAATGTGTGGGCAGCACCTTCTCTCCTTTGACACTCAAACACAAAGAAATATACTACGTAGGGACCTGGGAGAGTGAAAAGCACTAAGCTAGGACTTCATTGGGAGACATCGCTGTCTCAAGACAGTATCCTCAAGACAGTCATCTTAAAGGACTGTAAAAAGGTCTTTCTGTCTAAAGTATCTACTTATTCAGGCCATTACCAACCTGATGCTTCTGCATGGGTAGTACTCTGTGATGGATGTGACAGGCTACACTGCCAATTAACAGCAATTGATTAACATTGCATGTAGTTCCTAACAGCAGGATGTGCAGGATTATAGGTGCATATTTTTCAAATTTAAGTTTCCAGGGGAAAGACAAGAGAAGGTCTTAGTCTGACTTATACCCATCACTGTGTCACATTTTCAGGAAACTGATGTTAGACCTCCCAGTGTGTGTAATTTTACATCATTTTTATCAAAATGTGACTCGGTATTAGGTATACATTTTACCTCGCCACTGAAGCATGGTCATAATGTAAACTGTTTTGGTTTTTTTGTTTTTGGGTTTTTGTTGGGTTTTTTGTTTGTTTGGGTTTTGGTTTTTTTAACTGGCTACAATGACCTAACAACATAAAAAATAAAAATCCCAAAGGAAAACTTCCACTGCCCTGCTAAAAAAAACCACCCAAACAAACAAAACCAAACTATTTGAAAACAGCCTTAGCTGCAGTAACTGATAACTTGTAGCATTTCAGCCGTTTTGGCTTTGCGTTTGTTTCTCAGGGGTCTCAGTCCAGCTAGTGCCATTTTAATACAGACATCCATTATATCTGGTTCACTCCTGTTGGGTACCACTGGTTTTCTAGCAAGCTTGTAACCCTGTGAATCAGGTCAGGAAAACCAAATACTGTCAAAATACAAAACTATGTTTTAAGCTGTTCATAGACAGCATTGTTAAAGGGTGACAAAACCATCATTAAAATCTTCCTCTTTTCTTTCTCACAGCAGTTATAAGAGTAATAAAGGGAATCCAGGTTAGTGCATACAGTTTGCTTCTCTGCCTCAGCTGCTGAGCATCACTGGGCTGTTTCAAAGCTCTGACGTGCTGCTGCCATTTGAATGAACACTCCCATTAGCGGCCAAGATCATAGAAATGGCAGAGGTTTCTCTACTGAAATGTCTGCTGTAGAAGACATTCTACTAAGATAAGAGCCAAGATAAGAGCCATCAAACTGTCTGTCAGGATAGGTTCCTCATTATTAAAGGCATCTCAGAAGAAAAAGTCTCCCTCTTCCCTGTCCACTTCCAACAGACCATGGCATTTCAGAATTCCATGAGAGAACGAAGCCATAGCGTGCTTTCTCATAGCAGCTAATCCTGGGCCATGCCTTATCCATGCTACTGGAAGAAGCTTCTACAGTAATGCAGANTAAGTAAGTTTTAAATTACTTAGGATTATAATTTGCTGTGATTTGTGCTATTTGCTTAGCTCTACTTGGTATGAGTGGCTAGATTTGCTGAAACCTTTAAGCTGTGACAAACCTGTTCTCAGCACTCTCCCTGGCAGATGATACGATGTTAGTCTTCTAGTATGAGAAAGTATTGGATATCAGTAGTGTTTTCTCTCAAGCCCAGGACTTTTTTGTTCCACATGCTCTGCCAACAAGGACAGGTGCAAAAAAATGTAAACCAGAAAAATACAGAGGCTCCAACCCTTGAAGTAAATTACAAACCAACAAGAAAACAGCCTGCCTGCCTGGACACAGAAAAATAATCCAATTAGATATTAGAAGACCCAGATTTATGAAATCTGACATCTGAGACTCTGCTGCAGGAAGCCTTGGGTTGAGCCTGAAGGAGGAGGAAGCACACCCAGGAGTAAGTGTGTGTGTGTGTGCATACACATGATGCCATGAGTGATGTGTGAATGTGTGGGCAGCACCTTCTCTCCTTTGACACTCAAACACAAAGAAATATACTACGTAGGGACCTGGGAGAGTGAAAAGCACTAAGCTAGGACTTCATTGGGAGACATCGCTGTCTCAAGACAGTATCCTCAAGACAGTCATCTTAAAGGACTGTAAAAAGGTCTTTCTGTCTAAAGTATCTACTTATTCAGGCCATTACCAACCTGATGCTTCTGCATGGGTAGTACTCTGTGATGGATGTGACAGGCTACACTGCCAATTAACAGCAATTGATTAACATTGCATGTAGTTCCTAACAGCAGGATGTGCAGGATTATAGGTGCATATTTTTCAAATTTAAGTTTCCAGGGGAAAGACAAGAGAAGGTCTTAGTCTGACTTATACCCATCACTGTGTCACATTTTCAGGAAACTGATGTTAGACCTCCCAGTGTGTGTAATTTTACATCATTTTTATCAAAATGTGACTCGGTATTAGGTATACATTTTACCTCGCCACTGAAGCATGGTCATAATGTAAACTGTTTTGGTTTTTTTGTTTTTGGGTTTTTGTTGGGTTTTTTGTTTGTTTGGGTTTTGGTTTTTTTAACTGGCTACAATGACCTAACAACATAAAAAATAAAAATCCCAAAGGAAAACTTCCACTGCCCTGCTAAAAAAAACCACCCAAACAAACAAAACCAAACTATTTGAAAACAGCCTTAGCTGCAGTAACTGATAACTTGTAGCATTTCAGCCGTTTTGGCTTTGCGTTTGTTTCTCAGGGGTCTCAGTCCAGCTAGTGCCATTTTAATACAGACATCCATTATATCTGGTTCACTCCTGTTGGGTACCACTGGTTTTCTAGCAAGCTTGTAACCCTGTGAATCAGGTCAGGAAAACCAAATACTGTCAAAATACAAAACTATGTTTTAAGCTGTTCATAGACAGCATTGTTAAAGGGTGACAAAACCATCATTAAAATCTTCCTCTTTTCTTTCTCACAGCAGTTATAAGAGTAATAAAGGGAATCCAGGTTAGTGCATACAGTTTGCTTCTCTGCCTCAGCTGCTGAGCATCACTGGGCTGTTTCAAAGCTCTGACGTGCTGCTGCCATTTGAATGAACACTCCCATTAGCGGCCAAGATCATAGAAATGGCAGAGGTTTCTCTACTGAAATGTCTGCTGTAGAAGACATTCTACTAAGATAAGAGCCAAGATAAGAGCCATCAAACTGTCTGTCAGGATAGGTTCCTCATTATTAAAGGCATCTCAGAAGAAAAAGTCTCCCTCTTCCCTGTCCACTTCCAACAGACCATGGCATTTCAGAATTCCATGAGAGAACGAAGCCATAGCGTGCTTTCTCATAGCAGCTAATCCTGGGCCATGCCTTATCCATGCTACTGGAAGAAGCTTCTACAGTAATGCAGACCCATCCTGGCTTTCGCTTAAGGCAGAAAATCCCCGTTATATTGAACGGGCCTATAAACACCATCCATCACATTTCTGTCAGTTTGCAATCTCATGCTCTACCAGAAGCCTCAGAAATACTGACCTGCAAGAGCAAGTCAGATCTCACAACCATGGCAAGGTACTCAGTCCTATTTTTAAACAGCTCCACCATGTGAATATAGTTGTAGACAGATCAAATGGTGGTCTTTACACAGGAATTAAATTTAAGTATGGATTCCTATCCTAAGCATTAGCAATGCTTGCCCTAAAGAAATTAAAAGTCACTTTGAGTACAGAGCTCTGTTGTCAGTCATGCAGCCATCTCAAAAGTTAGAAAATAATCTAAAATTGTTACAAGCAGGTGAAAACAATCAGATTCATTATCAGGTCATGGGATATGTTAATGGTAACTCTGATAATACTTGCCACATTTGGTATTTTAGAGGTATTAGATGCTCTTGGCTGTTCCTTGTTCACAAAGGTCACACTTCACAAATGATACATATTTATTTTTCCCACCTGGTGGCAGCATTTTCAGTACCCCACTCGTTAAAGATTATCTTTTGGCAACACTAATTTCCCTTTATGGAACAGTTTCCCAGCATAACATCAAATATAAACCCACCTAATAATAGTGCAGGAAAACCTCTCCCCGCTGGCAAAAGAACATTCCCTCCCACTCCCTAGTAGCTTCCATCCTGCTCACCTCTCCCCCGAGCTCCAGCACCAAGCAGAAGAGCTTCCCTACCCGGACACTGGCGGGAGCGCAGGGCAGACCCTGCATCCCCACACCCGGGCGGCTCCCAGGAGGGCTCCATCTGGGAAGCCGCACCAGAGGCGGTGCGTGCACAGCGCAGGGCCGCCATGGTCCTCTGCCGAACAGATGCCACAGCCCCCAGGCCCAAAATGACTCCCACATCCCCGCTGGGTCCCTTCCCGAGGCTCCTTTAAAACTACCGGAGATCGG
>VZSF01006303.1:1013066-1146253 GCA_013398295.1 Chionis minor
GGCGCTGGCCCCGCCCCTGCCACGTCACCGCCCTCCCACGCGCTGCCGGTGCCGGCACGAGCTTGCCGCTTTTTCCCGGCTTGCAAAAGCCTCAAAAAAAAGCCCCTCGCCGGCCTTTTTTCACCCGATTCCCTTCCCCGGCGCGGGCCGAGCCGCGCGGGAGCCCGTCTCCGCGGCGGGCGACCCTCGGCGTGTTTTACGGCTGGTGTGGAACTGCCGCGCGTGGCGCTGGCCCCGCCCTGCACGGCACAGCCCTCGCACGAGCCGTCACGTGGCTGTGTGGGGTCACCGTTTGGTTCCGGAGGGACCTTTAAAGGTCAGCTAGTCCAGCCACCCTGCCATGAGCGGGGACATCTTCAACCACATCAGGTTGCTCAGAGCCCACCTCCAGCCTGACCTGGAATGTTTCCAGGGATGGGGCATCTACCACCTCTCTGGGAAACCTGTCCCAGTGTTTCACCACCCTCACTGTTAAAAACGTCTCTTGTACAGCTAGTCTGAATCTACCTTTTTTTTGTCTAAAACCATTATCCTTTGTCCTATTGCAACAGGCCCTGCTAAATGTCTGTCCCCATCTTTATTACAAGCCCCTTTCCAATACTGGAAGGCTGCTATCACGTCTCCTCGGAGCCTTCTCTTCTCCAGGCTGAACAAGCCCAACTCACTCAGCCTGTCCTCATAGCAGAGGTGCTCCAGCCCTCTCATCATTTCTGTGACCCTCCTCTGGACCCCCTCCAACAAACAGGTCCATGTCCTTCTTATGTTCGGGGTCCCAGAGCTGGATGCAGTACTCCAGGTGGGGTCTCACCAGAGTGGAGTAGAGGGGCAGAATCCCCTCCCTCGCCCTGCTGGCCACGCTTCTTTTGATGCAACGATATGGTTGGCTTTCGGGGCTGCGAATACACGTTGTCAGCTCATGTCCAGCTTTTCATCCCTCAGTACCCTCACGTCCTTCTCAGCAGGGCTGCTCTCAATCCCTTCCTGCCCCAGCCAGTATCGATACTGGGGTTTGCCCCAACCCAGGTGCAGGACCCTGCACTTGGCCTTGTTGAACATCATGAGATCCACATGCACCCACTTCTCAAGCTTGTCCAGGAACACCTGGATGGCATCCCATCCCTCAGGCATGCCAACTGCACCACTCAGCTTGATGCCATCTGTAAATTTGCTGAGGGTGCACTCAACACCATTGTCTATGTCATTGATGAAGATATTAAACAGTACTGGTCCCAATATGTCACTGATCTACATCTGGACATTGAGCCGTTGACCACTACCCTCTGTATGAGACCATCCAACCAACTCATCACCAACTGAACAGTCCACCCATCAAATCCCTGTTGACCCAATACAGAGAGAAGGATGTTGTGGGGGATGGTGTCAAAGCCATTACAGAAATCCAAATGATATCTGTGGCTCTTCTCTTGTCCACTGATACAGTCACTCCATTGTAGAAGGCCACTTGACTGGTCAGGCAGGACTTGCCGTTGGTGAAGCCATGCTACCTGTCTTGAATCACCTCCCTGTCCTCCATGTCCCTTAGGATAGCTTCTAGAAGTATCTGTTCCATGATCTTCCCAGGCACAGAGGTGAGGCTGACAGGTTGGTAGTTCCCAGGGTCCTCCGTTCTACCCTTTTTAAAAATGGGTGCAATGTTTCCTTTTTCCCAGTCACTGGGGACTTCACCTGACTGCCGTGACTTCTCAGATATCATGGAGAACGGCTTGGCAACTACATCAGTTGATTCCCTCAGGACTCTGGGATACATCTCTTCAGGTCTCATAGATTTCTATGTGTTCAGGTTCCTCAGGTAGTCTCAAACCTGATATTCTCTTATAATGGGAGGGATTTTGTTCCCCCAATCCCTGCCTTGTGGTCCATCCACTCTAGAAGTGTGGGAAGAGAGGTTGCCAGTGAAGACTGAGGCAAAAAGTTGTTGAGTACCTCAGCCTTCTCCTTGTCTGTTATTACCAGTTGTGTTCATCAGGGGGGTACCATTTCTTTGACCTTTCTTTTCTGGCTAGCATACCTATTATTATTCTTTGTGGCTCTTGCCAAGTTCAGCTCCAGCTGTGCTTTGGCCTTCCTGACCCAACCCCTGCACAACCAGGTCCTTGCTTCCACTGCCTGTGCATTTCCTTCTTGCCCTTTAGTTTGACCAGCAGGTCTTGACTCAGCCGTGCCAGTCCCTTGCCTTCCTGTCATGATTTCTTACACCTGGGGATCAAGAGCTCTTGTACTGTATGGGAAGTGTCCTTAAAAACCNGTGTGGGAAGAGAGGTTGCCAGTGAAGACTGAGGCAAAAAGTTGTTGAGTACCTCAGCCTTCTCCTTGTCTGTTATTACCAGTTGTGTTCATCAGGGGGGTACCATTTCTTTGACCTTTCTTTTCTGGCTAGCATACCTATTATTATTCTTTGTGGCTCTTGCCAAGTTCAGCTCCAGCTGTGCTTTGGCCTTCCTGACCCAACCCCTGCACAACCAGGTCCTTGCTTCCACTGCCTGTGCATTTCCTTCTTGCCCTTTAGTTTGACCAGCAGGTCTTGACTCAGCCGTGCCAGTCCCTTGCCTTCCTGTCATGATTTCTTACACCTGGGGATCAAGAGCTCTTGTACTGTATGGGAAGTGTCCTTAAAAACCTGCCAGCTCTGTTCTGCTCCCTTGTCCCTGAAGGCAGTTTCCCAGGGGGGTCCCATTAACTAATTCCTTGAACAACTAAAAGTTTATTTTCCTAAAATTCAAGGTCCTGACTTTATTCTTTGCCTGACCCATGTTGCTCCACCAGTGCATGATCATGGCAGCTCAGGCTGCCTCCAATCTTAACATCCCTGATTAGCTCACTTGTGTTGGTGACCAACAGGCCCAGTATTGCATCCCCTCTGGTGGGGCTGTCTGCTCCTATTACCTCAGGAGCTTCTGGCTCATCTCTGTAAGACTTCACTGCCATCACTTACTGGTGACAGGCTCTGGCATGCCCTGCAGCCTGAGACTTGCATGGCTGCATGTTTGCATGGGAGCTCTGCCTGGGTTGCCACATCCATTCTGGAACCTGCAGAGGACATGACTTTCTGCTGGGTGGTTATGATAGCTAAGCTCCTTCTGGGAGAGAGACGGCCTCTTACTGAACTAAGCAGCTCACCTAAGCGACCGATACAGACTCATAGAATAGAATCATTGAATGGATTAGGTTGGAAGNTGCCATCACTTACTGGTGACAGGCTCTGGCATGCCCTGCAGCCTGAGACTTGCATGGCTGCATGTTTGCATGGGAGCTCTGCCTGGGTTGCCACATCCATTCTGGAACCTGCAGAGGACATGACTTTCTGCTGGGTGGTTATGATAGCTAAGCTCCTTCTGGGAGAGAGACGGCCTCTTACTGAACTAAGCAGCTCACCTAAGCGACCGATACAGACTCATAGAATAGAATCATTGAATGGATTAGGTTGGAAGGGACATTGAAGTTCCAACCCCCTTGCCATGGGCAAGGACACATTCCACTAGACCAGGTTGCTCAAAGCCTCATCCAACCTGGCCTTGAACACTTCCAGGGATAGGGCTTCCACAGCTTCTCTGGACAACTTGTTCCAGTGCCTCACCCCCCTCAGAGTGAAAAATTTCTTCCTGAGATCTACTCTAAAATCTCCCCTCTTCCGTTTGAAGCCATCACCCCTCATCCTATCACTACACGCCCTTGTAAAAAGTCCCTCTCCAGCTTTCTTGCAGGTCCCGTTCAGATACTGGAAAGCTGCAATAAGGTCTCCCTGGAGCCTTCTCCAGGCTGAACAAGCCCAACTCTCTCAGCCTGACATGTATTAGACACAAAGCTCACCCAGCCCCGTTCCCCACAAATTTATGGTTATTATCTGACATTCAAGGCACACAGGCAGCAGAACAGACTGTGGATTTAACAGCACACAGATGATTTTCTTTCTTTGTCTTTCTGCTCTGGGTGAACACTCTGCATTGGTTTCTTCTAAAGCAAAATGTTTTCACCAGCACTTGATGTGTCTCCACCGATACGTGACAAAGTGAAACGCTCTGCATGGCTGCTTTTCTCTAGTTCCAGAAATCACACATCTCTCACATCATCTCTCCCTGCTCCCTGCTTTATTCAGGGTATTTCAAGAGATGAGGTTTCTGCAGAAAGAATGGAAAGGCACATGTGTCCATATTGCTCAGTGAGTACACCAAAATAAAAGGACTTACAGGGCTGGAGTGGAAACTTTCAAACAATCCCAGGGGGAACACTTAGGTCATATTTTCATTACAACCCCAGAAAAAAATCCATGGACATGCTCAGCTCATACAAAACATCAGTTCATGAAGGGTTGGCTGGGCAGTGATCAGGGAACTCAATTTCTGTCAAAAAATTTGTCTCCCTTAAAACTGAACTTAGTGAAAGTTTACTGCTTTGGCAAAACATTGTCTCAGAGGACAATACAAGGAAAAGAATTCTCACAATGCTGTAACATGCCATTTTTCATGACAGCCCACATTTCATAAGAATTTAGTTCTTGGCGTTTTATTTAGCAATTTCCAACTGTATAGTGGAATACAGACTATTTATATCGATTCTGTTTCAGAGTTATTTTTTTGTTTAATATGAACCTTAATATGGCAATTTGAAAACCCACAGCCCATCAGACTTTCCATTCTCTGCCTCACTTCTACTCAGATGATTTGTGTAATGTTTTTTTAAGCTACCAGCTTTCCTTAGGTTGGTTGGTGAAAACAAGAATTCATAGAAATTGTCCTTGTCATGGTTGATAGAAATCATTGTGCATAAGGCGTTTAAAAGCCTTTGAAAAATCTGACTCCAAGTCTCTATGGTGTAATGTGGAGATACGTGTAGATAAGATTAATGAACGCAAGTTGAGTAGTGAGAAAAACATAATTAGGCTCTTTCTGATGTTTATCAGAGTGGAAGGAGGCATGAATAAAAATCAGGCATTTAATCAGAGTGGAAGAGACATGTTCATAGCTGTACGCTTGTTGCAAGCAGACTTTCTCTAGTTCCTTTATGAAGCCGTTTGTCTGGGGAATACACTGTGCGCGCGGTGGAAAGCCGTGGTGAAAGGAGGCACGTATGGAGCACACCTCCGCTCCCCTGGGGGCTGTGCAAACGCTCAGCACTTCACTGGTGGGGCTGTCATACGGCAATAAATCAAAACAGAGGTATATTCCTGCCTACGCTCCTCTCTCCCAAGGAGCGTGCTTGGAAAGAGAATATGGGAGCTGCAGTACAGTCATGAATTATTGTCCTTTTGACTCGCTGGTGGCACCCTTGGGAGTGAGCATGAAGCTGAATGTCGGGTAAGCTGATTTCCCCAGGTGGCAACACTGCGTGCCACACAGAGTTGGGGTCATGATTTTCAGGGCTTTTTTCAAAAACATGTAGGAAGAAGGGAAAAAAACATTAAAGCTTTCTCCCACTCGGAAAACATCCATCTATCTTGTCAGCTGGGGACAGCCCATAAGACAAAGGGGAACGGCAGATTCAGCATCTTGAAAGGACTCTGAAATACATGGGAGAATAAGGTTAGTTTTCAGCACAGGACCGAAGAGTGGACTGCAGACTATATTGACTGCAAGGATGGTCCCAGTTAAGTATCTGACCCAGTATGTACAAGATACATTTGATACCTTTTTTAGTGTGACTGAGCACTGGCAGAGGTTGCTCAAGGGAGGTTGTGGAGTCTCCATTAATGGAGATACTCAAAAGCCATCTGGATGTGGTCTTAGGCAGCCTGCTCAAGGTGGCTCAACTTGAGCAGGTGGAGTTGGACCAGCTGACCTCCAGGTGTCCTTTCAAGCCTTAGCCACTCTTTCCTTTATTGTTCAGACAGATTATTACTGTTATTGCTGTGTCCACTTACTGTTTCTCTGCAAACAGCACAGCAGAAGCTCCTTCTTCCAATCTCTGTGCTGTCCACTTACACCCGAAGCTGCCCCTGAGGCAGGGAGAATCTCTGTGTCAGTACGGTTATCCTGAAACTGTGACCTCAGAGGCAGCTTCAAGGTGATATCATACTACTGCATTTGATCTAATAGTCTCCTCATTCGGGGGAAAGGAGATAATATTTTCACTATATTTTCACTGTATATCTGTACAAAGTGAAAAACAAAAATTTATACTAGGTTGAACTGCTAAAGAAGCCTGATTCAGCATCTCAAATACATCTCATATGAAGCAGCTGAGGACAAATAGATATTATTTTCTTACCATGCTTTCTTTTCTACTGTTGCAGACTAAATATCCATAACTGCATCTATAACTATACACACCTGTATCAACATTGCAATACACACCCTGGTTACATTATAAAGAATTTTTTTATGCTTACTATTTGAAAAAGGCTTTCAGGGCATGGTGTGACTTTGTCCTGCAGCTTCAGGTGAGACAAACAGGGTGGCCCACAGATGGCAGCCGGGTTTCGCTGCTCATTCCCATCACCATCATGGCTTTAAGCTAGAAGTAAAAATAGCCTGAGATGGCTCACAGAGATCCTATGAAATTGTTATTCACCTTTTAGTATAAGGCATCTGTTTGAACTGCAAGATAATTACAAGCACTCAGGCAGTTTTATGTCCTTTAGTTCCACTTCTAGGTTTATACCATTTTAGCAACAGCTGTAAGGCTCATTGGCTTCATTATGGTCAAGCTCAACTTGATAGATGGAAAAAGGTATGAGCATTTGAAATGCACTTTAATGCCACACAACCACTACACACAGGAGCACAAGTCATCCTGGTGGTGACAAATGTAGGTATATGTTGATGCACAACAGTTGGGCAGTTTAAGTGCTGCTAAGAAATACCTCACCTTAGCAAGTGACCAGAGTGTGCACCAAGCATCACTCAGGTGCCATTTCATGACCAAGATTCCACTGAAATGTGAGGAAATGCTGAGCAGTTTAGGCTGTCTCACACTGGTAGCTGGAGGTGGGCCTTGAGGTTGAACACCAGCCCATTCCCCCAGGTCCTTTCCCTCTCCTCCTTTCTATTGACTGCAAACTGTCATTTAACTTTTAAAACTCTTCATCCCATCAGATGTATCTAGAAGAGCTCCAGGAACTGCCACAGCAAATGCAACATTAAACACCCAGGCAATAAACATCTGGAAGATGTACACCAGCATCACAGATTTCTACTGCAGAGCTCTAGATTTACAACACTAATCCCCCCTCAGAGACCTGCAAAGCTGAGCCTCTTCTGGACAAAGTAGAGGCAAGTACTTCTTTCCCTGATATAGGAAAGTAAAATAGACAAGTAGTGAGGAGGACAGCAGAAAGATGAACACATTGCACTCTCCCAGATTTCTGTAGTATTAGGTGCTGGAGGGTGTCACTGTTCAGCTAATGCACTTTCAAAAGACTGTATCAAATGCTTATACTTCTTATTCTTCTGTCCTGGTTTCAGCTGGGATAGAGTTAATTTTCACAGAGTCATAGACTCACAGAACCACCTAGGTTGTAAGAGACCTTTGAGATTGTTGAGTCCAACCATAAACCTAACACTGACAAAACCACCACTAAACTGCATCCCTCAGCACCACATCTACTCTTTCAAATACCTCCAGGGATGGTCATTCCACCACTTTCCCGGGCAGCCTGTTGCAATGTTTGATAACCCTTTTGGTGAAGAAAATTTTCCTGATATCCAATATAAACCTCCCCTGGTGCAACTTGAGGCCGTTTCCTCTTGTCCTATCACGTGTTACTTAGGAGAAGAGACCAACCCCCACCTCGCTACAACCTCCTCTCAGGTAGTTGAAGAGAGCGATAAGGTCTCCCCTCAGCCTCCTTTTCTCCAGGCTAAACAATCCCAGTTCACTCAGATGCTCCTCATAAGACTTGTGTTCTAGGCCCTTCACCACCTTTGTTGCTCTTCTCTGGACGCACTCCAGCACCTCAACGTCTTTCTTGTAGTGGGGGGCCCAAATCTGAACACGGTATTTGAGATGGGGCCTCACCAGTGCCGAGTACACGGGGACAATCACTTCCCTAGTCCTGCTGGCCACACCGTTCCTGATACAGGCCAGGATGCTGTTGGCCTTCTTGGCCACCTGGGCACACTGCTGGCTCATATTCAGCTGGCTGTTGACCAATACCTCCAGGTCCTTTTCCACCAGGCAGCTTTCCAGCCACTCTTCCCCAAGCTTGTAGTGCTGCATGAGGTTGTTGTGACCCAAGTGCAGGACCTGGCACTTGGCCTTGTTGACCCTTGTACCATTGGCCTCGGCCCATTGATCCAGCCTGTCCAGATCCCTCTGCAGGGCCATCCTACCCTCAAGCAGGTCGACGCTTCCTCCCAACTTTGTGTCCTCTGCAAACTTACTGAGGGTGCACTTGATCCCCTCATCCAGGTTGTTGATAAAGATGTTAAATCCCCCAGCACTGAGCCCTGGGGAACACCACTTGCGACCGGCTGCCAACTGGATTTAACTCCATTCAGCGCCACTCTTTCAGCCTGGTCTTCCAGACAGTTTTTGACCCAGTGAAGAGTATACCCACCCAAGCCGTGAACTTTCTCCAGGGGAATGCTGTGGGAAACCATGCTTAAGGCTTTACTAAAGTCCAGGTAGATGACATCCACAGCCTTTCCCTCATCCACCAAGCGGGTCACCTTGTCATAGAAGGAGATCAGGTTAGTCAAGCAGGACCTGCCTTTCATGAACCCATGCTGACTGGGCCTGATCACCTGGTTGTCCTGCATGTGCCCCATAATGGCACTCAGGATGATCTACTCCATAACCTTCCCCGGCACTGAGGTCAGACTGATAGGCCTGTAGTTGCCTGGATCCTCCTTCCAGTCCTTCTTGTGGATGGGCATCACATTTGCTAACCCTCAGTCAGCTGGGACCTGCCCAGTTAGCCAGTACTGCTGATAAATGATAGAGTGATTCCTCCTAGTAGCTGGTATAGTCCTTTGTTTTGGATTTAGTATAAGAATAATGTTGATAACACACTGATGTTTTAGCTGTTGCTAAGTAGTGCTCATACTAAGTCAAGGACTTTTCAGCTTCCCTTGCTCCGCCAGCAAGGAGATGCAGAAGCAGCTGGGAGGGACCATAGCCAGGACAGCTGACCCAAAATTGCCAAAGGGATATTCCATACCACATGACGTTATACTTGGTATATAAAATGGGGAGAGTTGGCTGGGGGCAGATGGTCANTCGGCCCATTGATCCAGCCTGTCCAGATCCCTCTGCAGGGCCATCCTACCCTCAAGCAGGTCGACGCTTCCTCCCAACTTTGTGTCCTCTGCAAACTTACTGAGGGTGCACTTGATCCCCTCATCCAGGTTGTTGATAAAGATGTTAAATCCCCCAGCACTGAGCCCTGGGGAACACCACTTGCGACCGGCTGCCAACTGGATTTAACTCCATTCAGCGCCACTCTTTCAGCCTGGTCTTCCAGACAGTTTTTGACCCAGTGAAGAGTATACCCACCCAAGCCGTGAACTTTCTCCAGGGGAATGCTGTGGGAAACCATGCTTAAGGCTTTACTAAAGTCCAGGTAGATGACATCCACAGCCTTTCCCTCATCCACCAAGCGGGTCACCTTGTCATAGAAGGAGATCAGGTTAGTCAAGCAGGACCTGCCTTTCATGAACCCATGCTGACTGGGCCTGATCACCTGGTTGTCCTGCATGTGCCCCATAATGGCACTCAGGATGATCTACTCCATAACCTTCCCCGGCACTGAGGTCAGACTGATAGGCCTGTAGTTGCCTGGATCCTCCTTCCAGTCCTTCTTGTGGATGGGCATCACATTTGCTAACCCTCAGTCAGCTGGGACCTGCCCAGTTAGCCAGTACTGCTGATAAATGATAGAGTGATTCCTCCTAGTAGCTGGTATAGTCCTTTGTTTTGGATTTAGTATAAGAATAATGTTGATAACACACTGATGTTTTAGCTGTTGCTAAGTAGTGCTCATACTAAGTCAAGGACTTTTCAGCTTCCCTTGCTCCGCCAGCAAGGAGATGCAGAAGCAGCTGGGAGGGACCATAGCCAGGACAGCTGACCCAAAATTGCCAAAGGGATATTCCATACCACATGACGTTATACTTGGTATATAAAATGGGGAGAGTTGGCTGGGGGCAGATGGTCACTGCTCAGGGATGGGCTGGGCATTGGTCAGTGAGTGGTGAGCAATTGTATTGTGCACCACTTGTTTTATATAGTCTGTTGTCATTGTTGTTGACATTATTATTCTTCCTTTGTTGTCCTATTAAATTGTCTTTATCTCAACCCATGAGTTTTACTTTTTTCCCCATTCTCCTCCCCACCCCGTTTGGGGAGGGGTGGGTGTGTGTGAGCAAGTCGTTGCGTGGTGTGTGGTTGCTGGCTGGGGTTAAACCACGACATCTTCTTAAATATAGCTTGTTTCTTTGAAGACAGCATGGCTCAGTTCAGCCCTGGAGTAATTATGGTGGCTTCATTGAGGTTGCAACATCCCTAAAACCAGGTTAAAATTATTCCTTTGTTCCACATTTCCTTTTTCCTGACCAGCCGTAGCTCCATTGTCCTGGCTTTTAACTCTTGTACCAAACCACTGATTCCTGCATAAAGTGCTTTTGCTGTCCATTTGCAAGGGGTGACCTTCCTTTTTCCTTGGCACAAGTCCCCAGATGGAAGTGTAATCTTTCACAGCTGAGTGACTTTCAATACGCAGGCAGAAGCAGAGTGAAAACCTTCACATTGCTATTAAAGCTGCTCTCTCTAAACAATTACTTGTCTTAATAGGGATTAATGTAAGAACTAATCAAGTACTGAAAGAATGTGAAACTACTGCAAAGCTTGTCTTGCAGTTCTAATTTCCTTCAGCAAATAGAGCTGTGGAACTACTAACCAAGTCAGGCACTCTTCACCAAGGAGGTTACAGTTATCAACTGAGTTAGAATGCAGAAACAAGCTATACTAGTATCCGTGGGAAGAAAACCTGTTTGTTTGATTGGTTGGTTGGTTGTTTTTTTGAGTCTTTTGTTTTATTTTGTTTTTAATTACGAAGACTGCAAATAGATGCTGATGTACAGAAAACATGCAAAATAAGGATTTTGGTGGCTTGTTAGCATTAGAAAGTTTACATAAGACTTCAAATAAAGGAAAAATGACTAGTGTCTGCAGAACACCAGAACAAATCAGAATAGGCTAGGTGATAACTTTTATTTGGTGAATATTAATGCCCAGGCAGTTCATTAGGAGCCGCAACAATACAGAACCAACTACTCAGAAATGCACTAGCATAATCAGCTAGATTAAATACAACCTTGTGAACTACTAATAAGATTACATTTCAGTGAGCTAATCAATGCAGTATTGTGATTACATGGAGTTAAAATAGATTATTAGAATAGAAATAAGGCCAGTCATTTAGATGGAATTAGATGGAATTAATAGTCTGTCTTTTCTCATTTTTGTATTTCTTAAAATTCAGGCTTAGTGGTAATAGCTGTACAAAATCTTTTCTTTGTTATGTTCTATCTGTTTATTTGCCATTTGCTGGGATAGCTTTCAGCCAAGCAGAGGGATTAGTAGAAATCTCATGCTTTGTTGTAATGTGTGAAAAAGTGACAACACCTGGAGAGATCCATGTCTCATTTTGCTAAGGCGCAGCAGTCATATGAAGATGCTAATAACTGAGCAGCTCCATCAGAGCCGCCTTTAAATGCTGAGGGTTGGACCCTGGAATGCATCCAACCCAATGTTCTGATGACAGTGCTGGCCTGCTCTGTTTCAGAGTTGCCTCTGCCTCACCTGCCTGGAGACAGAGGCTGCTCACCTTCCTCAGCTTCTCCATGGAGCTCAAAAAATAGCTCTGAGCTTCTTAAGTGATTTGCAGTTTAGCACAGCATTTGCTCTGGGCTCAGTCGACAAGTCCTGCCGAGCTGCGTGGTTTCCCTGAAAAGCGTGCATGTGACCAGTCATTGCATCGCTACCGTAGTGCAGAACTTTTCCAGTCATATGCACCATCTACTCCAGGAGCACCTATGTATGCTGAGCACCTGGAATAGGCAAATGCAGTCCTTGATATCATGCAGTATCAAACACTTAGTAATAGTTGTTAGGTTATGGGATCAAAGCTTATCTGCACAACGGTAAAGGCCCACAGAGATCATCCCCAAACCTGCTCCTTGTTATGTCCCCCAGCTGTCTCCTGGCTGCCTACTGCTAGATGGTCTTCAAGCAGCTTTTTGCCTGCTTTGTATTTTTTCTAGTAAATGTTGTCTCCTTCAGTTTAAATAGTAATTTTTTCTGAGGGTATGAAATCAAATACTGTGCTTAAGTGTAAGTAGATGAAAACTCATCTACCTTCTTGTCTTAAAAAAATAATCATATGTGTCATGGATCTAGAGGTTAGTTTCCTTCAGTCTGCCATCTACCACTGCACAATGTTTCTATTTTTTTCTGCCAGGTGTCAGAATTTTGTGTGTTCTGAGGTCAGATCACAGAATGCAGTGTTTGCACAACCCATTTTTTAATCCTTCTCCAAAAAACAGTTATGCATTTTTTATTACATAGTCAGGGTATTTATGGCACCTCATTTTGGTGTTAATTTAAAATAAAAAATAAAATCTTTGACACCTTGAGCCAAAGCTCTGGGATGGAGAATATCCTGTTGCCCCGGTCTTTTTTAGCCTTTAGGACCTGTTTCCCTCTGTCTTTTTTAGCCTTTAGAAACACCTTCCTCATTTAGTTTCAGTGCTCAACTATTTATTTGTATAAGCCAGAGTAGCCTCTGCTACAGTCTCCACGGAAAACTGATTCAAACTGTGCTGAACTTAATCCCATTCTCTTTACACGACTGTCGCATTTCTTCTTTTCTTTTTTTCTCCACAAGACTTTACTCTAATTTCCTTTGCATGGCCAATATCTGCCTGAGCAGCAGCAATTTTTACTTTATCATTATTCTATAATCTTCTAATATCCTTTTTAATATCCCCCTACTGCAAACTTTATTATAATTTTTACTGAAGGAAACAGCAATTAGAATATTATTACTGAATTTTAATATATAAAGAGAATAAGCAGACAAATACAATTGAAATAAAATTTAAATGTTATTTTCAAGCAGATCAGTGTGAAATGCTTGCTGGCATCAGCCTGGTTTTGTCTGTTTTGCCAATCTCCTTCCAACCAAGAGTTCAGGTTCAATCCTCTCCCTGTTGGTTGAAGCTTTTGTAATTGTTCCTCAAAGCAGAATGGTTGGTATGGCTTTCTTTGCTCTGCTTGACATACACCTAAATATATGTTGAACAAAGGGAGTTCCTGTGTTTCCTGGAAATTACAGAAGCTCAATATATACTGTGAGCAAAATGCACCCTTTTCCACCTATACCCAGCAAGCAGCTTCAATGATGTAATAAAACACTGGCTGGGAGAGGCATATTCAGATCATTTGGCTGTTCTCTGGTGAACTCTGCATAATAACTGCAGAGGAAAATAGCACATTTACAGAAAATAACGGTGTTAAATTGACGCTGTCTGAAGAGCTACAAAAGGTCTGACAAAGGGTGGCTAAGCCATTGAAATGCAATTTTCCTTTCCTTTTATCAGTTCAAAATGTAAATTGCACTTTTTTTTCGTTTTACATTTGTGACATAGCTTTTGCCTGGGAATATAATTTCTTTAAGAAGTAGTTAACTTCCATGTTAAAAAGAGAAATTTAAGTCCCTTAGTTGAACTGATTTATTTAAATCATTTATTTTTATCCAGAGTTGGGCTAATTTACCTATTTTTCACTTGCTTGGGCATTTTAGGTAGTTTCAGTCTCTGTCTAAAGATTATTTAAAGATTCCTCTTATTTTTTATATAAGGTTTTTTCCAGCCATTTCTTTTAAGGCTAGAAGAGCCTTTGTAACCTTGATTGCTTAATCAAAATACATTAAAAAGGGGAAATGCCTAGGATTTCCTGCATTCTCTCCTGTTTTTCAAGCAATGATAAACACCCCAGGTAATTCCCTCCAGTTGACCCAGCTACAACATAGTGAGGAGGGGGCACAGCTTGATTACAAGACCATACCGGCAACTGCAGAAGCACGATGTGGAGAAAACCAAGGAAGATCTGAGTCCATTTTTCAGTTTTTTTGTTTTTAATTTGAGTCATACAGAGTTTTGTCACTTATCAGTGTTGGACCTGGTAGCCCAAATGCACAAGTTCATGCACTTAGACAAAATTACATCTGCAGAAAGCTCCAGAGACCTTGCTGTGGAGTAGTTTGTCTTAATATGTACATGAAGACGACAACAAACACCCGTACTAAATGAACTTGCTATTCTGTTTCTTGCCTCTGAATAATGAAAAGCAATCAAAAAAGTACTTCTGGTTTCCCACAGACAAAAAATGAATTGGGTATCATGTCGGAATAGACGTGATCAACTCCATCAGGGTCTGCTACCACAAGCTTGTCACCAGCAAGTGTGGCCAGCAGGCGAGTACGGTTGTGCCGGAGAAGCAGAGGGCAACAATTTTGGGCACAGAAACAGACAGCAACTATTTCTTGGCACACGCATGTGTTTTTGTTTCAGTGCGCTCTTCTGAGCAAGTATTTGGAATTTTTTTTTCTCCGAAATGACCCAGAAATAGCAGATCACTCCATCAAAGATGAAAAGAAATAAGCCTGTGTCCACCAGTGACATGAAGAATGGTTTATACATCAACAAATGCCTTCATTTTTTTGAAGATTACCAAGAAATCAAGGTTAGAAGGTTTACCCAAATTTGTCAACTGCATAGTGCCTCATACTACTCTGTCCTAGGCTACAGATTTTTTTTTTCCTTTTCTCCTCTGCTTTTGCTTCCTTTGAAATAACCTTTTCTACTCCTATACCTCTGCACAGAGATTTTCTTTCTCAGTATTTTCCCTGTATTTTTGCTTAATGTTTTACATGCCTGCAGAAAACCTATGAGGAAAAAAACTCAAAGAGCATAGTTTATTTACCTAACAAAATGAAAGCTAGAAAAGGGTGGGATTTTTCCTCTGGAACATTGCAAAATGGTAACTACTGCAAGCAGAGAATGCTGTTTAAACTACTGGACTGACTGGCAACAGAACAAATGAGTGCCAACCAGTACAAAAGGCATTTTGCTTAAGGTATTTTGAGGGTTTAGTGCTGGGACTGAGCTTCTAGAATGGTCTTCCAACAAGAGCATGGAGAGAGGAATACCAGAACTGTATTCAAATAAGGCTGAATACCACTATAGAAAAATATGGTTTGGCATGGGCAGCTGTAACATCAGGTGACGGGAGGTCCTCTCCAGATTTATAAACTCACGTTACCAGCTGCCCAACCCCTCTTTCTGTGCTGGAATTATCCTCTGACTCTCCATGAAAATACATGCATTCAAACAGGAAAGAGAAAGAAAGCCTCCACACTTGCGTTTTCTTTGTGTAACCTCAGACTGACCACATCCACCAGCAACAGAACACGCTACATGCAAAGTGGAACCAGTGGTATTCCTTCAATGTAGAAACACTGTTTTCCCTGGGTCTCCTCTCCAAAAAAAAAAGTAAAAAAAAGTGCATAATTAAACTACTAGATTAAACCGCAGCAGACAGTAACAGGTAGGTTTTGCAAAAAGTCAAAATGCTGTCATCATTACCTTATGAATTCCTGTCTCTTTTTGTGAGGCTCAGAACACCTGTGAGTCAGTTGCTAACAGAAGATAATTAGCTCCTAATTAATACTCACACCTATCACATTCAAGTGTTTGTAATTTTACATTTTATAGTTTTACCAGCTTAACCTGCTCAGATCCTTTCTGTAATGAATGAACAATTTTGCCTAACTCTTTGGTGCTGTCGAGGGAATTGTCTGTGGGGTGAGATGCTGGCTGCTGATGCCCTCCTGCAGCCTATGCCTTAGACACATCCCGTTGCACTCTTCTGGATACCAGGATGACTCTTGCTAGCGCTATATTTCTCCAGGCACACAAGCAAGACAAAAACACCTTTTCTAATATATTTTTAATGAACTTCAGATTAAGGCAAGAGCAACCCCAAACTGTAAAGAGCTCTGAGGACACAGTAGGGGCTTGACTGAACATATGTGAGGCAACTGGTGGTGTACTTAATGGTGAATAACTCAGGAGGAAAAAAGTTGAGGTATGAGTACAGAGCTATGCACAAATCCACATATCACATTTGGGGGACGTTTCTTTTTCTGTTCTGCATCTACTAGCCCAACATGTCTCTGGCTTCTTACCTGTCACATATA
This sequence comes from Chionis minor, assembly GCA_013398295.1. Lineage (NCBI taxonomy): Eukaryota > Metazoa > Chordata > Aves > Charadriiformes > Chionidae > Chionis > Chionis minor. The sequence goes on from VZSF01006303.1 coordinate 1,029,283, forward strand.
TGTAAAGTATGAAGCCCTTGAAAATGCCCCATATATGAAAATACACCCTCTCCCTGAGGCGGTCAGGAGGAAGAAAGAGTCCTTTACTCTCTTCACTATGAACTGTTTCATCCACCAGCCGTTGAACACATATTTACTTTTTCATTGAAGTTACATTACCTTTAGAATCGTGCAGAGCTTCTAAACAGGTCATTTTGAGGATGATTGAAGGTCACATACTTTGTCTGATGACTGGAACATGCCAGAAGAGTCCATACACTAAGTGTCAAAGCAGGCTCTGAAATATAATTTTAGTCTAAGCGTTTGCTTTTTACTGAAAACTTATGTTTGGGGAGAAGCCCCAAGGCTAAATCCCACCTTATCTTTAGATTTACATACATTCAGACAAACTGTAAATTCTCTAGCTAAGGGAAAAGTCATCACTATTGGACTAGAATATTAAACATCAATCTTGGTTAGTTGGTACCTAAGGATATAGCTCAAGGTTAGTCTTAGCAGTGTACACATAATTCCATCTCATCTTCTTCACACGTGCTCTGTTTTCCATTGGTCATGATGACCATCAACTTCCACATAAGTTACCACAGTTCAACTGGTGGGTGATGTGTAACTCCATCATTTCTGATCATATATTTCCGTTGATAATGGTAGCTGATGTGTATTGATCTCGTAAGTCCTGTCCCTGTTCACTGGCTCAAAATAAACAGTCTTGCTTTCACACTGTTTGTCAAAACTTTTCTGACACGCTTCACACACAAAGGATTTTGCTGCCTTTCTTAAAACAAGTACACCTTTGCTGCAAAGTTAGAATGACCTTGATTTTTCCCGCTACGATTACACTCCTCGCAGGTAATGCTTTCCTTTGGATGGTTTGTTCTGACTCCTTAAGTGATTTTACAAGGTCTTCTTTATCTCTTCATCCCAGACAAATTCATTATAAATGTCTACAGCCCGTCTCTGGCCTTGCCAGTGCTGGTGCTACAGCAGCTTGCTCAGCTCTCGCTGTGCGTGCTGCTGTGTTGCAGCTTGCTGTATTTCAGGCAGCTGGCTCACATCCTCCACACCCCTGGCAATCCTTCTCCAGTGACCTGCTGCACCCTCCTGACCACCAGACCGGGCAAGCCCCAGTTAATGTTGGTCATTTTTTGCTTGGTTCATTGCTGATACCGGAATTCTTACAAAATAGCACAGATTAACTTCAGCAGAAAACTTTGGTTCCTGTCACAAAGTCATAAAGTAAAAACCTTCTTAGCGGCATGTTTTTCCTTTCTTATTGATATTCTCCCAGGTCAGACAGATAAGATGACTGACACCCCTTAAAGATGACACTGTCTAAAGAGCTGTCTACAAACATGACTTCTAAGGCAGAAGCAAGACAGATTACCTGCTAATTTGAAGGAAGCTATAAGCCTTTATCCCACCAGTACATGTGAGATAAAAATTTTCCTAGCAGACACCACCACATTCCTATTTACATTACCTCTGCATTAACAACAGTTACTGTCACAACTGTCTTGCAAATATTTCAAAAATCCTTGACACCAGGGCATCCCAATGGCTATGTCTCAGTTCCTTCTCATGCAATGAGGAAACGTCCTTGTAACTGCGTCCTTGTAACTGTGTCCTAACACATTCCACTAAGAGAGATGAGTCAAGATTTCGTGGCTTGAAGAGCCAGTTGCCAGAAGCACATGATGGTGTGTATCAGCCTGCTCCCATTTCAGCTGCAGGGGCTGGCAAAGCCGAGCCTTGCAATGATCCTGGTTCTCTGTGCATTGTTAAGCTGAAAAAAAGACTTTAATACAACTAAGAGTGTTGGGTGATGGTGCGTCACCCAGCCGGATTGTTTTCTCCCAAACTTTGCTCCAGCTTACCTCCCAAACCAAGTATCCAAATTTTAAATCCCCTAACAGCATGAAAAGTCTGAGTTGCGTTTTCCAAAGGAGAGGGAAATCAAGCTGGGCTGTGCAGTGACTCAAAACATTTTCAGACGACTAGCCTCTGGCTGTACTTCAAAGGACGCTTTCAGCCTACCCAAGCAAGCACAGCCATCCAAAGAGGCAGTCCTGCCCTTCTCCCCGACCATTTCTTTTCACACTCCTCCCTTGTGCTAACACAAGCTTTTCTGTGGATACAGTGGGCTGAAAAATAAACCTCTTTAATGGCTTTGGCCAGGCTATTTTTCAGCTCCTCAAGTCTTGCCTGTCCCCTGACTGCACAAATACTGGTGCTAGCCCACAGGCGAGGCAGGTTTGAGGCCAGAGGAACTTCAGCTTTCCTATCTGTGGTAATCTGTGTGGGCTTTTTTAAGGCCAGGTAATCCACCAGTTGTCCTCTGTCAGCAATGCTGTGTCTCCAAGCAAGGGTTCCAGTCACAGCTCCAAGCCCTGGACCACACCATGGCACAGCCACCAGATAATGGACGTTCAGTCTTTGCAAAAGAAAACTACCATGAATAATGATCTGATAACAGCAAAATAGTGAGAGTCATGGGTCTATAAACAGTTTGAACAACAGTTTCTCCTCCCATTAAGATTAGATTTTTTAAAAAAATGCATATATTTTCACAGAATAGCCCTAATTGCCTTTTGTGCAGGCCTGGAGGCTTTGCTCTTGAAACTTTGCCTAGTAGGGGCCATTGTTAGGAGACAATTGAAAAAAAGAAAGAGAAAAGGGACTTTGTAGTCTCACTTCTGAATAGCGATTTTATTCTAGCTTTGATATGTTTTTTCCATTCCTTGGTGTTCCAGCAGTAAGAGAGCAAAACCCAACTACTCTTAAAGTGAAGCTGTGAAATGAAAAGAAAAAAAAAGCTGAGAAGGCAATGCAGAGCACAGCAAGCCATCTAGGAGAGCACTTTTACCTCTGCCTGAGGAACATGAGTTCCCCACCACTTGACTGTTGGGTTCATGATGAACAGCCTTAAGACTAGGCAAGACTAGGCCTGAAAATGGCAGGCTGCAGCTACTGTTAGGAGCAGAACGTGCCTTTCTGCGTGAAATCAGTGCATCTTCTCCTGGAAGAGGTGGGATGTGTATGTTCTCACATGCTTCAGTCACAGCTTGAGCACCAGTGAAACCAAGAAATAGGAAGGACATTGATTAGAGGGTGACCTCAACAGATTGTTTCAGACTGGCTGACCAACTCCTGCGTGTTTTAGGGACCTGACCTGTATGCTGTCCTAATACAAATACAAGATGGTACGGCATAGTACAAAATGTCTAATGAATATAACTGCAGCTAATTGTAACCTTACAAGCTTACGCTGAATGAAGGGGAGGCCATGTTGTTTCACTGAGCCTAATCAACAGTTTAAATTAACTTGCTGAACAAAACACATGCAAGAGTTTTAGGTTTTTTTCCTTTATGATTGGCCTCAACTATTAAACCTCTATAACATTTGGAGGTAGACCTTGAGAAAAAACCACAGCTCAAGACAAGCTATGATGTGCTGGCGACCTTCAGCTGGCTGCCCAGAGCCTCCCTGAGCCTGTGATCATCCATTCACTTAGCACATTCACTCTTCATCATGGACAGGGTTCATCCCACTCACCTTTAATCATCAAGGTGTCAAATGATGAAGCCATTTTTCTCAGATTCTTCAGTAGGGAGAAAAAAAAATAGTCTCCAGTTAGCTTTAAAAAACGGGATTGTAAACAGAAATACAGGACAGTGTATCTGCAAACACCTAAAGCTGTATTTTTCAGCAGAGGGTATTTTGCAGTTATAGTTCTTTGAAATGTAATACTCTGATTATTGATCAGTCAAATCATGCTCATTTTGTGCCTGGTATATTTAAGTGCTTTCCAGTAGAGTCTTTAAGACTTGCAAGTTATGAAATTAAATATAATTTTGCTTTCTCTTACTTTCATATAGACTATTGAGTTCACTGTTATTAAAATAATGCAGGACTTGCAAAATTAAGCAGTACGTGTAAGAATTCTAGTACTATGTAGTACTTCCTGAACAGTATTTTCTGAACAGCCATGGCTCTGCCCTCACTGCTCCATCTATGATTATTTTTATTTATGTAACCAGATTTTCATTCTCCAATAGGTACTTGGTACAAAACAATACTTGTTTGTGCCTCTAAGCAGTGAACAGCTGTGTCTCTTTCAAGGCCAAATTAATAACATTGTTCATAGATGATTTCTTCTTAGTTCATTCAAGTTTAGACCAAATCTTTTCCAAGAGTGGGGTTTTTTTTGCATTGTTTCCTCACAATACAGCCATCTTTTGTTGTAGCCTTATGCGTATACACCTAGTCCAAATGTGGGTTCCTTTTGTTCTGATTTCCTGGAGGGTTTATGAAACACTGACCATTATTTTAAGCTTGGTCATCAGTGGGTACATTGAACATTGTAGTGATAGGTGTTTACAGGAACTTTAGACAGGTTAAAAAAGAGATGATTTGCTAATTTTATACTTTCAGGAAATCCTTCCAGCTAAATGTTACTAGTCATATTTAATTTTACCATATGTGCAGTTTTCTGAGGCTCAGATCAATATTTTTTTAAATTATGATTTACTAAGCTATATTTTTAAAACATGGCGTTATTTGTTAATAAGCCTCATCATGCTGACTTTCTAATTAGTGTAATAAATGTGCTTAAACTGAAGTGCAGTTACAATGGAGGACTTTCATACTACTCTTTATCTAGAGAAAACCATTAGTGAATGTATAAATACATTTTACACCTATAGCTGTACTTCTTCTAACAGGTAGTAACTCTTCAACCCTCAGAGACTTTTACCTTCAGTCTTGAAAATAAAAAGATGCCTTTAGCAAAAGTAACCAGTACACTCTCTTACTGTATTTGAGGTCTGAGTCTCCTTTCCATGTATCCACAATCTCAGTAGGGTTTGCTGGTTCTAGTGGTTCACATAGACATCCCAAAGCTTGACTCACTTCTTTATTTCACCATGGTATAGTACTGGGCTGTTGTTTTTTTTTCTTATTTCAGAAGAAAATAATATTCTGAGTCTTCTTGGTAGCCAGGAGTCACCTATCCTTGTTAAAGATTGTGCATCTTGCAGTCAGATTTTCACAATTAATTTAGGCTCTGTCTCTGTTGACGTAGTTTGCCATCATCTGTGATGCAGAGCAGAACTATATAATTTTTGTAATTGCTCACTTAATTTCTTATGTTATTTAGGCCTTTTTGTACAGATGAAAACATCACATAGCTGTAAATAAGGGAGTCATTTGTCCCAACATTAAGCACTGCTTCACCAAGTGCTTAAATGATGATCTGTTTATGTATGTCAGCTCACCAGCTCCCCTTTCCCCTTTTGCATTTTAGGGGAAAAAAGAGATTTGGTGACACAGAAGGAATGCGGAGAAGACCATCTCCAAAGCTGAACAAAGGAGGGAAAGGATCCTAAAATTAGGAGGACAGGTCAGCAAACACGGTACCGGTTTTGAGCCCAAGGCCATCACCCTCTAGGCCAAAGCTAATACTTTTAATCCTTCTTGGAAAGTTACCACCAGGATTTTCGCGACATTTCCCCAACAGCTCCGGCCCCGGCGGCTGCAGCCCCGGGGACACGGTTGCGTGGATGGAGCCCCGCTGGAATTTGCGAGGGGCTTGCTGCCAGCAGAGTGGCACAGCGGAGGGGATGGCTCGTCCTCGTAGCGACCCGAGTGACAACGTCGGGCTCAAGGGCTGCTCTCCCCGGCAAGTCACCAGGTGGCGACGTCACGTCAGCAAAACCGAGCGCTCCTGGCAGCTTCCCACCCTGGGAGCTGCTCCCTGGCTGGATCCGGCATCCCGGGCGCCAGCCTCCTCCGGGCAGGGCTGGCTTAAATACCTGACAATGTCGGGTATTTCCTAAATTAGCTCCCCCTCTCCCCGCAAGCTGTATTCAGTGGGTAAATCCGTACTTAGTGCCGTGGGAACTTTCAGATCCTGTTCTGAAAGGTGCAAGATTTATTCCTGACACGTGCCCCTTGCTTTATTCCCCGCCTCTATTTTCTAAAACATAACCAGGCAAAGTTATTACTAAATACAGCAATTTTTCTTGCACGCAGCCTGCATGAATATTTGCATTGCCTATATAGTCTGATGGGCCAGTTAAGATGTGACAGCAAAGAGCATCCAGGCACAAGACTTCCCTTGAAGCAAGGCCGTTGTTACATCCAGCCGTCTTGAAGTGACTTGCCTTGGTCAGAAGCCTCCAGCGCTCTCAAATGAGCTGCTTAGACTGTGTCTTGGACCACCTTTCCCCTACCATAAGGAGACTTTCAGCGTGTGAGTTTACAAAAGGATTAGTCACCTTAGATCATATTCCCTCAGTTTGGAAGGTCTAGCCCTGCAGGAGCTATCAGCCCCTTTGAGACAAAGATGTTTGAATTAAAAAATGGTAATATAGATTCCACCTGTATCTTCTGAGGATGCAGTTAATTTTCTGGAGTCTGGTACTGTGACGACAGTAGTTGTGTTATTACTCGTGTCCATCCTTTCTATAGCTGCTTTGATATCACTGTATCACCAGGCTAATAGAGCTCAACAACTGTTTGCGATTCAGCCTGAACACTCAAAGCTGCTCCTTGGGAGGGAGGTGAGAACAAAGTTTCCTAATATTTAAAAGGAAATATTCTATAAATTAATTGTGGGTCTTTTTTTGGCATTCTGTAAGGCAGCATAGCTCTGCAGTACTTTCATAATCATGTTGCCCTCAAAACCACATGACTGTTGAAATTTCAGAGTCTGAGAATGAAACATTTCCATTACAGTCACCTATCTCAGTTTTGCTGGATATAGCTCTGCTTTACCACCAAACTGCAAAGCAAAATTCACAAAAGCTGCACAACTTCTAAAGCTACCTTGAAATGGCTTAATATTGAGCACAGCTCTCTGCAAAAATTTTGCCTACCATTAGTTAACAGTTAATTGAAAGGGCACACACACACAACTTTTCCTGACCTCTCCTGGCCTCTCAAGTGCTGCTATGAATACTTTCTAACGGCACGGAGGAAGGGAAGAAATGAAAAGAGTTGAACTGCTCGAACAAAGCAATTCAGAGAGAATTTCAGGGCCCTCACAGACATGATAACAAGAAAAATGTAGGTAGGTTTATTTTGGCAGAAGGAAGCAGTGACTAATCATGCACAAAAGAAGCCTCTATAGAGTGGGAGTTTGAGGTGTGGGAAGAAGTAAGAGGACGTCACCAGGAGAAGGAACATTAACATTAGCATAACAGAGAATTTGTGTTTTCAGTGTGTGGCTGGGATTCCCTTCATGACGCCTCAATCTGTGTCAGTAGTACTCAACAGATCCAGAGGCTACCAAGATGGGATTTCAGGCAAACTTGTACCTACCTTGAAATCTTACAGACTTAAAAGAAGATTGAGCAGAGAGCATTACATTAGATGCTGAGAGTTTAGATTTGACTGAAAAGGAAGAGGAGGGAGAGGGGGAAAAGTCCATTATCCTAGGTCAACATCAAAGTAAGTAGTAAGAATCCAGGTATATTCCTGAACTTCTGAAACTTACCCATGTCAGCACCTGGGAAACCAGCAGGGAAATCCAGTTCCTGGGCACAGAAAATGCCATCATGGAGCTATTACAAAAACATGGACCACGGCAAACTTTTACCTCCTCAAGCTGTGACCCTCTGTGTAGGTCTTTAATTACTTTCTGCCTTAGAAGTGGACTTTTAATTGCCTAATGCACTATGCTGTTATACGCTATGCAAAGGAGGATGAAAATTCCCAAGTTTATTTTACTTTAAAGAAATGAGTTTCATATGCCTAAACAAAAGAAGGAGTCGCCCCAAAAAGTTCAAACCTGTCTGTTCTTTTTTTTAAATCTGCAATTGAACAAGCCCAGTTTTAAGAGCAACTGGGCTTAAACCCAAGACTTAGGTATATATTGGGTTGGTGATACAGTGGTATCAAAGCGGCTGGCCCAGTGCATGAGCAGCTGAAGGCTATACGTCTCTGGATCACCTGAGAACCGACCCCAGATTTTCAGCATTCCCTTGTCTGAAATGTAACAAAAATGGCCAAGGCAGGCCTGAGTCAGGGCGGGAGGGGGGAAGGAAGAAGTGAAAAAACCTCACAAGTGTTAAAGAACTGTTGGGAATTAACTGGACAAAAGATACTGCTTTTTTGTAAAGAAAAAAAATAAAGTGGAGCTGAACTTTTAAGAAATGTCTGGAGAGATTTCCACTCAAAGAAGAGGCTTGAAAAGATAAAGCATAAGTAAAAGTGTCCCAGGAGAGAGAAGGAAGTCTTTTCAGCGCGATTGAAAACCATTGCAAAAATAAAACTAGATAGTATGTGATGAAGAGCAGACAAGGACACATCACTAAGATAACAATCTGTATATAAGTAACAGAAAAAGGGGGAATCTCCATCCCCCTCTAGATTATGGATTAGTTTCCTAGGGATGTCTATGCTGTGTTCATAGCTTAGATTTTGTTCTTCTACATGCTGGGTGTTGAGCTGGGTGCCCCTGCGCCCACCCCAGTACAGTGGGCAGAAGCATAAGCCAAGCTCACCTGGGAAAGCGTACACAGGCGAGCGCACGCGTGTAACTCAGGACTAGATATTCAAGTACCTGCTTAGACTATATCAGGCTCATCAGATTTTCTATCAGAAGAATGTTGCTTCCTCTGTACCTGGAACCAAAATTAAAACTCCCAGAAGCTGAAAATAACAAATATGTCCTGAACCTCAGCTATGAAATAACTTGATTATATGAACGGCATTGTTCCAGGTTAAATCAATCTGAAGCAAGTTTGCTAGATGGCTTACTAACATTCTAGTCTGAGAAAGAAAAACATATATATTCAAGCATCAGCTGAAGAACAGAATATCCAGCAGTTTTGCAGAACAGAATCAGTAAAATTCTTATCCTTAAGACTATGATTTTGGCTTGAAATTTCTGAAACTATATGAATGCCCCCAAAATTATTCAGAACTTAGTCCTATAGCATTTGCAGGATTTTTCTTGACATCAGCAGAGATCAGTACTGTTGTATCTCTGAGTCAATAATTGTGTACATAATTGTACACGATTACAATAATTGTGTAAACTCAACTTTGCTCTGTAGCCAAATTCTTCACAAAAAAAAAGGTAAATCCAGAGACACATGGATGTATCCTGAGGCTTACAGACTTATTCCTCAGCTGTAGAAAAAAAAAAACCCACAATAAAAAGAAGCTGAAAGCGCAGTTCAGCTCATATATTTATAATTTTCAGCAGAAAATTTGAATGGGGATCATCTATCCCTGCTGGGCAACTTCTGAGAAAGAATCTGTGTAATTGTGTAGTTGTTACACTCCATATTGTATGCATCTAAATTAAAGTTGGAAAGCCTGTAAGTCATAATCCAAGCCAACTATTAGTCTAATCAGTCTATCGTGCATATTGTAAGTCAGTAATGAGTTGCTGGAAGGACTTCTCTAAGCTGTACAGAAGGGCCTGGAAGAGTTCCAGTCACTTTACACAGGAAGAGAGGAATTAGACCTACAATGCTATTATACACAAATGTTTGGAACATTCCCAATGTTTTTTATCACCCTTTAAAATACACAAAGGTGAATAATTTGCAGTGGGAACACAGGGAGCATGAGTAGTAACGTTTACCTCGGGGAATATTTTCATCAGATGCTCGCAGGGTAAGCACTGCAAAGGAAAACCAAAATTAAACCATTTTTCAGAATCACCTCTANTCTGAGAATGTCACCAGGAAGAGAGGAATTAGACCTACAATGCTATTATACACAAATGTTTGGAACATTCCCAATGTTTTTTATCACCCTTTAAAATACACAAAGGTGAATAATTTGCAGTGGGAACACAGGGAGCATGAGTAGTAACGTTTACCTCGGGGAATATTTTCATCAGATGCTCGCAGGGTAAGCACTGCAAAGGAAAACCAAAATTAAACCATTTTTCAGAATCACCTCTAAAATCAGTCAACCCTGCTAGGCATGAGTTGGAATTATGCAGAGGAGTGAACGCTACTGTGCCGTGTTCAGAGGAAACTGGTTTGTTTTATAAATTTAATTGGAAATAAAAAGCCATGCCTGATATATCTAAGACTGTCTAAACACTCCCGGTTTGTGGCATGCGTGTTCTGTTCTGATCTAAATAATTTAAAATACTGTGTACAGAAAGTCTACAATAAGTAATGCAGAAATGTAAGAGAGTCTGACATTTCATTCTTGTTCAGTTGCTTTGAGATTTTGATTTCTTGAATACTCTTCTGCGTTCCTGGGTACGGAATTAATGAATTGAAGGTGCAGAACCTGATCACGCTCTGCTGCAGCCTCTAGAGTAACATCCTGAAATCCCTAAACCAGAGCTGGGCACGGAGCCCTTAGAAATGCCCATGATCCTGTGAGAGATCTGGGATGGAGGAGCTGGAAATTTTGAGCTGCTCTGAAGCAACATGTACAGCAGGGATACCCAGGAGAAAGACACCTGGGGGGCTCCCTTGCTGCTCTGCAGACCTCATTGCTGGCAACAGAATATTATGGTCCCCTGGAGCAGCTGCCAAGTCAGGGAAATATTTTGGTTCAAATATATTGTGTTCAGGTGCTTCTGAAATCAAATTTTCTTTGATTTCTGGTTCACAGATTTCTGAATGAAATAGAAGAAATCGAATTAAAAGAATCAAATAATGTCTTATAAACAGTGGACCCTGGCTGTGCAGCCATCGCTATGTGGTACTGTTCTCTAGAATAAAACCTGATTTGAGGGCATTTCCCACTGCTTTTCTGCTGGTGGATAAAAACAATAACATGGATGCTGGGTATAGCTGTATTGCAGCTTGCTTTAGTTCCACAAAATAGCGTGCGGTAACCACAGCCCTAACACCTGTGCAAGAAACAACCATGCACAATTTTGCTGACATCAATCAATACAAGAATCTTTAAAATGTGTGAAGTGGGAGTAGAAATCACTCCAGCTCTGATCCATCACTGCTTTCACTCAAATAATGTATTCATTTACAAAACATCACCTGCAGCAATCTCTAGCAGAGCAATGAATTTACATCAAAGGCTGCTATTTTTCCGTTATGAAGAGACCAATTCCGTAAACTTCTACAGGGATCACCAACAGGCCTGCTGCTTTCCTTGCCTTATTCTGAATCGTGGCCTATCCCTAAAGAATTTCAGCTTCCTGCTGAATGGCACCTCAGTGAAACTTCGTACCGTGGGAGCAAACGTGACTGGGGAACTGCGTGCCTTCCTGCCTTCCCTGAGCAGCACGCTGCAAACCTGCTGCTGCAGAAAACCAACTGCTGGGCATCCTCTTTGTCCAGATGATGTCCGAGAGAGCTAAATATTATTTTGCTGTTTAAAGTGCAGCTTCTGAGAATGAGGTCAAGCGGGCATCTGGAACAGAGTTCCTCCCTCTTCCACCGTGTCTGGCACCTACCAATCTCCTTTTGCTCTCTTGGCAGCGTAGTGGGCTAGTGTTTGTCCTCTAAACAGTGGCTCTGTAGTGGAAATACTCTACCAAAGACTGGCAAAGTAGTCTGTATTTCAGAGAGGAAACAGAGAGGCAATGTGATTTTTGCTTGCCGTCCTCTCCAGCAGCTTTGCCGAACACAAAGCTCTCACCAGCAGGCAGAATCCGGCTGGTTGCAACATCACGGCACCAGTGCCTCAAAAGAGCCAATGTGCTGGGTGGAAGGCACAAGCCCACTCCCTGGGGTGTGTCCAGCCTTTTCCAGAGGTATTTAAGATACAAGATATCCATAGGGTTCTTAACCGAAGGCGAGCTTTGGTCCGTTCAGCATGTAGAACAACAACGGATCCAGAAAGGCTCCAGATTCTCTGGAAGTTGGATTCCAGTCACTTAAACAATTTCCTAGGACGGTGACAGTCAGTGCAGCCAGCAGAGGCAATGCAATTATGTACTGAGCTTAAGCAGAGGCCAAGACTCAGCTGCCTCTGAAATCACAAAACCAAATTAAAAACAAAACCAGTGACTTATGCGGAACGGAAGCTCTCCTGCATCCAGCTGGGTACTACTGCCCCACCTCCTCTTTAACTGAAAAATTAAAACAGTAAGAAAGAAACCCTGAAAACCCAGCCCGCGGACTCTCAAAGTGTAGGCTGACTTAACAGGTGGTGACAACAGGACTAGGAACAGGACCCACCCATGAAATAGCTGAGACTGCCCCCGTACACACCGTGGTGCTCAGTCTCTCCTTACCAGCTGGGAACACTTATAATCTTAGAAAGGACAGCACATTCTTCCGCTAGTCAACAAAACTATGAGAGGTTTCCACTGCTTATACGCAGACAACACCTTTCCCGATGGGCACCTTGACCGCTGAATTTAAGCCCCTGATGGCAGCCTCCTCTCTAGAGAATGTCTCTGACAGTACGGTGCCCCCAAACGAATGCAGTTCCAGGTACCTAGAGGTGATGTGCCTTCATGATTGCAATAGCCACGTGTGAACACCGTCACTATTGCTTGGAGATACTGGAGCAAGTAAGCGTTGCTGGGATGTAGCACCCTTGTGACAAGCAAGTGCCTGGACCCCTAAGCAAGAGGTTGATTCCGGTGTGAACCCCATTGCCTTTGGTGATGATTTGCTCCGTATCTCCTTCGCGATTCGGACATGCAATTTTGAGTACTAATACAACAAAATACTAAACGAAAGAGTCATCTCTAATTACTTTAGAAAATTAGTTCTATAGGCATCTTTTGGCATGATCTACTAGATCCATTAAAAGTATAGCAAATATTTGTTAAATTATATGAATTAGAGGTAAGAAGAGAATTTACAAATGTATTTTTGCTCAGCTTTGCCTCACTGTTGGCACAGATGTGCGTGGACTATGATTCATGAATACTGTTTTCAGGTCAGATTTAAGAGCAGAAGTACACTTGCATTAAATGAACAACTTTGTGATGCATTTACACCAGATTTTCTAAGAAAAATTAATCCTGGCAGTTCAAGTTTTCCTTTGTGCAGTTTAGAGTGGTCTTTGGGCTTGTTTACTTGATTATGAAAGGCAGAGAAAGAAAGTGGTAATATCACTCTCATCTTAAAATGTTTCCTAGAAACAGTTAATATAATTTAAAGAAAATGAATCAAAGAAGACATTGCTTTCCATCTTAATCCTTAAGCTAATGAGCTGGAATTTACAGAACATAAACATTCTGCCTATGTTTCAACTTGTTTGCTAAATCTTTACTTGCCAATCAACACCACCTCTGTCAAATTCATATTTTGTATCATATTTATATCTACAATACTAGACCAGATGCACTTTAGCTCACATTATCCTCAACAAATCAAAATTCTAATCTAACTTCTGAGCTTACTGGACCTCTTCCGTTCATACTCAGCAGTCAAATGATCATATTGTCTCAGACCCAGCAAAAGTACAATTTCACCTTCCTGAAGCTGCTCAACAGCTGAATGGAACAGTTTACCTTGGCAGTAAGTCTTAACATGTTTAATAAAATGGTCCTCACACACCATCAAGAGCCCAGACTCGATATTTGAACACCAAAACCAGGAAGAGTTTTGCTGTGGACTTAACTGGTGTGGAAGTGGAGCACTCAGCTCAAGGAATAATTCAGGGTGAATCTGACAAATTCTGCTTCCGTCTAGGTTTGTGTGCAGGGCAAAAGCACATTGTATATTTCCCCAATGGGCTTAATCAGGAACTATGCACTCTCTGCAGTAATTCTTTGTAAGCATTTCCATTCAAGTGTTCACATTACTCACTGGAGATGCTTTGACCAAAGAGAACACCTGCTATGTTTTCATGCCCTTGTTGCTCTTCATAATCCCATTTCTATTGTCCATGTTCATTTTGGTGCACATGCTGTTTCACAACTGATTTTCATTACACAGATATTCGGCAAAAACTCACATGAAGTGCGATTTTGAGGAAAATATTCTAGCCACCAAACAAATCCACTAGAAAGGATTCAGACTGACTTAACATCACCTAAGAGCCATGCCCACATGGAGACTCTCTATGCTTGCAAGCAGCATCAACGGTCTGTAGAGATCCTCTGTTCTGGGCTGGAAGTCATTCCTAAAGAACGCATATAAAATGTGACTAGCTTTTAATCCAGTCCATCTTGAAATATAAACAAAGGTGAGAATAAAGTTGAACAGTACCTACCAAACCATCCTGCTGTAGAATATGTTCTGCAGCCTCAGCTTTCAAAATGAAATACATAGCATGCCATTAAAGGGAGTTTATTATTTCGTAGCCCACAAACACATTCTGTTTTGCACTTAATAAACTTGCTGCCTTTTATGATTAGCATAATGAGCTTGTTTTTCCACTTAAAAAATACTGCTAATCAGTGAACCCAAACAGAAAGGACTGTAAGTTGAAATATGGGACTGAGATATCGGATTGAAGTCTAGTCCTCCAAAGAAAAAAAAAAAAGAAAAGTAAAAGCAGGTTCGGTGGAAACCTTCAAACCAGTTCAAACTGAAACTCGTCTTTTATTAGCTTTGCCTTCCACCAAGTGTATTGTATTATGCCTTTTTCTGAGAAGAACCCACCACTACCAGGAACATTCTGCAGGACAACGGTGCCATTGGGCTGCAGCAGAGTATCCCCTTGGACCTGTTCCTTGTTGCAATGGCTGAAGTGAAAAATGACCAGGGTATTGATACAAGGGCTAACCAAAGACTTAATTTGTAAGGAAAATTAAGGAACCTTAATATGACACTCTTCTTGTGAACCAGAGCAAATACTGCAGATAGAAAAAATTATGAATTTGAGAACAAAAGCTCATGGTTGGGGAAAAAAAAAGATAAGAAATTCAGCTTTAAGGAGAATGAATAACACTCTAAATTGCAGCAGGCTTGTCACTATGAAAAAGTAGGCGAGTGTGTTTAATTAAAACTGCTGCTTTTTCATGTAAGAACATGCAGTTTGGTCTGTGTCAACATGCTGCCTGCCTAATCAGAGTATAAAAAGAGCTGGTAGCAGTGAGATAAAGTGCAAGCCAAGGCTATAGGGGTTTTTTTGCCTTTTTTTTAATTGCCTCTCTACCTCATGTTTTTTTTTATTCCCAGGCATTAAGCAGCCTCACACTCTTTCTCAGATGTGTAGTAAATTGGATCTTTCATTTGGGAATTGTAAAAAAACAGAAGATGAATCTAGATGACAGAGGGAGTTTCAGTAAAGACATTCCTCTTGAATATTGAGATATGTTGAACCCAAGAAGTTTTGGAGCGCTATTGGTCCAAAACCCCATGAACTTTTTCCAATTTCTTGCAAACTGAGTCTTTGCGGAATGGAAATGGGGCGGAGGGCATGAAGACTCAGTAAGGCTCTCACATGCAGGAGGTACACTGAATTTTTTCCTGATCTGCAGGGGAAGTAAATTTCTACATCATACATCTGATGTATCTGATCTCTTACAAACCTTTAAAACTCCTCTGAGGGAAACAGGACCTTACCTGAAGGTCTTTGTTAAATACCGTAATCAACTCTGATGGGTTCTGGCTCAGAGTAAGAGGATAGCCAAATACTGAATCAGTCAGATGGGGGGGAAGATTAAATTCCAGAACCCAGATGTGCACCTTCAGCATTAACCTGCCATTTTGCAAAAATCTCCTTTAAAGTGAACAGAATATGGGTTTTTTTCTGCAAATTAAGGCCAGCTATTGCTAACCCTACTGTGTTACTTGTTTTTTCCAGCCATTATTTTCTTCCTGACAACATCTGTCAAAGAATTACTGAAGAAAGCAGTACAGACGTACAATAAAGTGCCAGAATCAGGTGTTTAGCTGTTGATGAGTTTGATTTTCTTTCTGCTCCTAAACAGAATGGAGTGAACTTTCTCAAGCAGATGTAGCTTGAGAACCAACCAAACCAACCAACCAAACACTTATGCTTTGATTATCAAGAAACAGTGGTCATTTGTACCTGCTTTCAGGAGAAGCAAGAAATCATCTGCTCTCTGTAACGCTCACATGAGCGGTGCAACAAGTTATATCTGTCAATACCACAGCACAGGGCAGAAAATCCAAAGATGTGATATATATTAGTTGTGGAATGAACAGCTAATGAATTTTCTCACCCCAAAATTCAACAAGAAAAAAGAAGGTGACCCAGAGAAATTAAGTCAACATCAGTCCTAAGTAAAATCATGGGGGAATTAATACAAGATTCAACTGATAGATAGTGAAGGGTGTAATTAATGCTGCTAGCACAGTTTTATGGAAAACATCCTTGAGGATCTATGGTTTGTTTAATGGAGAAAACTGCAGGTGTGTAATGTAGTGTACATAGACCTTGCTCAAGTGCTCAGTTCAGCTTTGCAGCACATTCTGATATTCTGATAAAAGCTGGCTCATATAAATGGATTTGATTTGACAGGCTGACAGATTTCAAGAACAGAATTTTATTAAAGAACCATAATTGAAATTACATTGTTTCTAGTGATTTTTTTGCATGGAAGTATATTAGATCCAATACAGCTCAACTGTTTTCACCAGTGATCCAGATGTACTTTCAAAAATTTTGATGATGAAATTTTCAGGTGACAAAGATGGGTAGAATGAAAATATTGAGACAGACATGCAGTCATACAGAACAACAGAGACAATCTGAGAAGCCAGGCCTGGCCGTGAAATTTTCATATTAAAGGGTTTCAACGCAAAGCACCGTATCTAAAGACACAGACTACGGAACAAGCTGAGAGCATGACAGTCTCCATCCTGGAGCAGCGACTCAGGGAAGGCTCAGCCGCAATGTCCAGAAATCCCACCCTGAGGTCTCCATGTCATACTAGAACAGAAGAACGCATCCTGCAGCAGAAAGAGGAGCGCGGGGGCAGTGACATTGAGCTGGGTGTTACCAATTCCTTTGCAAAGATTGGAAAAGGATGCAGAAAAGAGTTTCCACAAGGACCCAAGAGACAAGGAATACACCTTGTACTTGAAAGGCTTGAAGAGGACAATCTGTTCAGTGATTATCAAAATGAAAACTGAAAGGTGATGCGGTTACACTGTACAAGTACTTCCCTGGGGATGGGGGGGAATGTGAAAGTCCTGAGGTGCTATTTAATCTAGCAAGGAAAAGCCTAACTTGGATCACTTGAAGGAAGCTGAAGACAGGGAAATTAAAACTGGGAGTAAAGTACAACTTTTCACCATGAGAGTGATTAATCACTGAAGCACGTTGTGAATCAAACCTTCCGAGCCTCCATCCCTGGCTGGAGACGCATCAAGACCGGGTGCCCTTCAGGAGCACACATGGTCCTGGTTTGGCTTCAGCCGACAACCCAGCTGCTCGCTCAGCCCTCAGCGGGGAGGGAGATTCGGGACGGGAAAAAACCCAAACCAAAACTCGTGGCTTGAGATTAGGGAAAAAAAAAAAAAAAGTCCAGCAGCGCAGCAAGGAAATGGAAAAAACCCAACAACACGAACACTGGCAGAGAAAATAAACAAGGCGTCCTACCGACCGGGATGCCAGAGCCCGCTCCCAGGCAGCGACTTCCACACCGCCTCCCTGCCTAGCTCCCAGTTAAGTACTGGGCATGGCCAGGTGCTATGGAATACCTGTGTCCCAGACAGAGATTAACCCTCTCCCCACCGGAACCAGGAGGCACATGAATGCAGGGGAGCATTAAACGCAAGCTGTGGCTGACCCGGTGGCACAGACTGAGCCGTATCCAGGCTCTTAGCGCTGCCCAGACTCTGAGAAGAGTCCCAGGCTCAGCTCCAGGAGTAGGGACCATCCTTACACCTGCTAGTGGCAGTTTAGGGCCTAGCTTTGATTTTCCCCTATGGCCTGGACCCTGCCCACAGTTTCCTGCCAGCAGCACTCACTCAGAAAGAGTTTTGGAGAGAAGAGTCACGGTCCCACACAGAGTAGGGCTGTGCACGTTCTCCTTGCCTGTCCTCCTCTCCCTGGCACCTAAAAGGAGGAAAAAACAGACGGCTCTTCACGTTACGAGTTCAGTTGGCCACAGCTCCTCCTGGGGGCATCTGTCCTACTCTGGTGGCTCAGGTCCAAGAGGTCCTCAGAGCTGCCACTCAGCTGCAGGGCCCTGAACACGTTATTGTGGCTCCAGCACTTCATAAACACAGAACAAAAGGCAGCGTCCCTTACCCCTGGAAATGAAATAGCACAGGCGCAATATATGTAGATTTATTGGCAAGTGGAAACAAGCGTTCCCGTATTTCTGCAGTATTCACATGGATCTGCTTTAGATGCCAATTAAAACAGCACGACAGCTAACAAATTACGTGTGTCAGAAGCATAAGGATAAACGCTGCACAGGAGAAGGGGTAGGCAGGACAGTGTAAACCCGACTGCATTTCTCAAGGTGATCAAGAAAAGAGAAACCGCCTGGACACAGAGGTCTGCGTAACAAAGCCCTGCGTCTGAGCCAGCTGAGGCTGGGTGATTCATGGCGTTAATGATCCTGGCTTCTGGGAGAATCTGGCTTCCTCTGCCAGAGTTGCAACAGCCAGCTGGACAAGGATCAACTCTGACAGGAATAGCGACACGTGCTACAGATGGAAATGATTAACGCTGAGAGGAGGTTTGAGGATTAAATATGTTTAAATTAACCTGTGCTGCACTGTTTCAGATGTCTGCCCCTCCAGCCCCTTGGCTAACACCTTTTTGACAAGTTTTCCCTGCCTTGTTCTCGGGGGGGGGGAGGTGCAGGGGCTAGATCTAATCCTGAAACCGTGTCTTAGCAAAAGCATAGTCTCAGGGGTCAGCTTTCAGGCACTGCAGCTCCAGTCCTGGCCCTGGCAGTAAGTCAGAGCAATCTAGGCAGTGACAACCACTTAGGACCACTAAGGGACCGCTGGCCAGCAGAGACTTGGCGTCTGTGTGAAACCCTCCTCCATCCCACTTATTCCTCCTTCCAGCAACATGCCATCTCCTTGCAGTCCTACACTAACAGGGATATGCTGAGGGTCCTCCAAAGGCCCACCTCACTCAAGATTAAGGACAAACAGAGGGATGAGGCATGAATGACTTCTGCTTTTTCAGGAATTCTGCCTGAGGAGTGGAAGGCAGCTATGGCCCCTTTCCTCTTCCACAGGCAGACTGTGCTGTGAAGATTTGCCTGCAGCACAGGAAGAAATTGGGAAAGCTGCCACTTCTGAAACACCTAGCTGAGTTTTGCTTACACAAATTCAATTTTTGGTCAGTAGTTCTTTGCTAATGCAGCAATTCTTGCTGTCGTGCCATGCATACTAGTGGGAGCTTGTAGCCTCTATTTATGAGCTGGGGAACAGGAAAAAAATACCCTTGCCACCTTATTCTACTGAAAAAGCCACCAAAAGATAAGAGGCTAGCAAACCCTTTATCCTGGGAAGTAAGGATATTTGTAAATTGATGTTTAATATCGCTATCCTTTTGTTTCATAAAGGCCCAAGATGTTATCTACTTGAGGCACAAAGGCGTAGAAGAAATTCTGTTGACAGTAGAAGAAAGCTGTTTTACTGTAAAAAGGATGCCATGCGATGCCTCCCAAGCACCTAGCTCTAGCCTTCAGCCATGACAGTGAAGTTAGCAGGGGCAGCACTGTGTTAAGTTTGCCTGGAATAATGTTTGAAAATGTCTTATGCCATCTCTCCCCATCTGTGGCAGCCACTTAGGGCAAGCACAATGCTGTCCACACTCATTCCTGGGACGAGTCACAGGACGTGCAAGGATGCCATGTCCTCCTGGAGACAGCTGAACCCTGAGCTGCTCGCTTTCAGATCTCTGGGTGAGAATATCCCTGCTCCATACATGTAATTATACATGACTCCACGAGAGCCCCAAATGTGACAAGCTAAGAATGGTGATCAGTGATACAGATACCAGTCATTTATATCTCATAATTCCTTTACTTCTAAGCGGTTGACAAATCTAAGGATATTAGTACTAACGTCTGATTTTCCCCCTCCATTGGAATTTACCAGGTTCACCAATGCCACTCCAAAGTCAAATCCAGGCCCATGCCAGAACTGAAATGTCAAGTGGCTTTGAGACCTTTCCATAAAAGTTTAATCAACACATCTTTCACAAGCTGAAGTATGAGAAACCTTAACCAGGAAACAATTATCTGGAGTGCCAGTGTCTGCTGTAGGCAGAGACCGTCGATACTTATCAGAAGCTAGGTGACACACTTTTCCAAAGGAGGCATCACCAAGCTCTGTAACACCTCCCTTTCCTCAGAGACAAGCTGAGCATCCAGATCCACTGGAGAGAGACAAACCCCTGAGCTCCTGAAGAAAAGCTCCACAGCTGTGTTTACACATGACATTTAATATATTACATAAAATCACTTGAGCTTCGATAAATGAAACCAGGTGATCATGGACTTACTAAACATTTTCCTTTACTGTGCGCACAGATTGGTACAACCTATTCCTTCCTTTTTTTGCAGTGTTATGATACAAGAGCATTTGGTAATGCAGGTTTGCTTTCAGGTGATGCTTACTGTCAAAAGTAAGCACCTGCCATTACCCAACTCCTGGTAATAGTGTAGCACCTGGCTCTTCAAAAAATCTTCCTGAAATAAGCAAAAGCAATAAGTAAATATAGGCGTCGCTTATCAGTACAATACCCCAAGGGAGGTATCAGAAAGCATTTGGGGCATGAAATGTGCACTTATGACTGTACAGTCCCTCGCGCAACAGAATTTTGAATCCTGATTCGGCTGCAACCCATACGCACTGCCACCCTACAATTAATAACATCATTAGGACTAAGAATCGAAACACAAGCTTACCAAGTTCTGCTATGGAAATTGCTCTGTGCCGCTCAGACGTGCAGAGACTGCCTCTCCACCTCAGCGCAGCGAGGCCAGGACCAGAGCGCTAGATGCAAAAAAAGTCCTTTGTCACCCCATCCTGACCCCAGTCAACTGGAGACTGGCTTAACGCCTGAAGCCTGAGGTCTGACATCCTTCCCAAACCCTGCTGTCGCATTTACAATTTCAGCTGGGGTTCAGCTTTACAGGATGCATCCCACAGCGCAACTGCTTTCCCACCTCCCCAGGGGCCCAGGAGAGGTGATGCCGTGCTGCATTTGGAAACAGGTAATCCAGCAGAAAACATCAGCCCGGAGAAGCGAAGGGCAGGACAGGAAACCTTTGAACAAGGGCTTTCATACTGCAGCACAGGCAGCGCGGTTCATGCTGAACAGCCCCCAAATCTGTTGCCCTCTTTAGGTTTTCCCACAGCCAGTTCCAACCTTCCCTGTTGAGCACCTGCGTGGGTGGGGAGGTTCCTTCATGCCTACAGCCCCGCTGAGCACAGCTGTCCTCAAGCGCCCTCCTGAACAGCAGCCAATAACGAGGAATGGCATAAAGGAAATGAGCCCAAAATTAATTAGAAAAATAAAAAGGATTTCTTCAAAAATGGAAGGAAGAAAGCCTTGCTTGGTCAGGCAGCAGGAAATACAAGTACATTAGTATTTGCACTGGTCGTTACCCCAACGAATAACATTTCCAATAGTATAACTATGAAAGGGATGGGAAGAAGAAAAATGAAGCAAAGAAACAGAAGGTGGGTAAATACAGTTATTAAACTAAAGTCTTTTAAAAGCACAAGCTTGCTGTCTTGAAAGAAACAATATCCCTTCCATTTCTGGTTTGAAAACAAAAACTGTAATATACTACATCAAAATAAACAATTTAAGGGCTAAAGGATGAAAGAAGTGCTGTTATTCATCGAAAATCTGTATGCCAGCCAAGGCAGGGATGCATCTGGAAGAGCAAGATGATCTATGGACTTCCTTTCATCACCACATTACCATCTGGTACCTGCAAATCAGAGTGTGTAGCACCATGCCTGAATCTGCCTATGCATTACTGTTCTACCTGAGGGAGAGCAGCACCTTCCACCAGGCCATGGGTCCAGCACAGCTCTGCGGCTGACTCCAGCTTACTGAGACACTGGCTGACCAAAAGGCAGCCGAAACCAAGGGGAATCCATCCTACCCCTGATTTGAACAGATTGTGGAGCAAACCCTGAAATATTTCACATCAAAGCAGTCTTAATCCTTTTTTTTTTTTTTTTTTCTTTTTGGTGAAAGAATTTGGTCTAACTGAAAAGACCATGTCTATTATTCTCAGGGGAGAATCTTGAGGGAATTGCTTTGGGCCACATACTTTATTTGTCAGGTAGTCTGAGAGTCTCTTCAAATCACAGTGATTTTTTTGGTGCATTGTCCTGCTTTCAGCTGGGAGACAGTTAACTTTCTTACTAGCAGCTGGTACAGTGCTGTGATTTGGATTTAGGTCGAGAACAATATTGGTAACAGGCTAATATTTTAGTTGTTGCTAAGCAGTCAAGGACTTTTCAGCTTCTTATACTGACCTGCCAACAAGAAATCGGGGGCACCCAAGAAGCTGGGAGGGGACACAGTCAGGATAACTGACTCACACTTGCCAAAGGGATATTCCACACCATATGATGTTGTGCTCAGTATATAAAGCTGGGGAAAGAAGAAGGAGGGGGGAGATGTTTGGAGTTACGGCGTTTTTTCTTCCCAAGTAATTGTCACGCGTGGTGGAGCCCTCCTTTCCCAGAGACGGCTGAACACCTGCCTGCAGGTGGAAAGCAGTGAATGAATTCCTTGTTTTGCTTTGCTTGCGTGCACAGCTTTTGCTTCACTTATTAAACTGTCTTTATCTCAACCCAGGAGTTTTCTCACTTTTATTCTTTTGATTCTCTCCTCCAGCCCACCAGGGGTGAGGGGGGTATGGCGGGGTGGAGAGCGAGTGAGCAGCTGCGTGGTGCTTCGTTGCCGGCTGGGATTAAACCACAACATGCATTTCACACAAACTCCACCATAGCAGCCGAGTGCTTTTCAGACCTCAGTTACACTCAAGAAGGAGGTGGCATAAAAAGGTTAAAAGGAAATATCATTTTGTTCAGGACAGCGGGATTGTGCCCTTGGAAAATGGAAACAGAAAGCTGCATGCGACAGCAATTGTCTTGCCATTATGTTTTCAAGGATTTTCTTGGAAGAAAACCTTGTTGTTTCAACAGGGTGAAAGAAAGTGTGATTCATTTCCACAGCACACAGTGTCTGATATCTGGGCTAGGAAGCCTTTGGATCTTTATTCTGTCTGTTACTCCTGCTTCACCGACAGCTTCGGAGAGAGGTGGTAAATCGTGGTAGCGGAGATGCCTGCAGTCCAGCGTTCTGGAGGGCAGGCAGTCTTCCTTTCTTTTTGTGCCAAGTTTTCTTCTTACGGGTACTTTTCTCGAGGTAATGTCAGAGTAGGATAAATACCACATAGAGCTGTAAGGCAGGAGAACGCGAAGGCTTCGTAGGGACAATCTTTCTAAATGAGAGGGAGATCATGCAGAAAATAAGATTATTTAACTGAAGCCTGAACTATGCAGTAACACAGAGGGGGCAAAACAATGCCAAATATTTTCTTGGATTTGAATATCTGACTTTGAAATCTTTTTATACATTTTGGTATATAGTCAGGTATGTTTTGTTAATAGGATTTCTAAATGTTGTTTGTTTCCATATAATTTTCCAGCCCCTCGGGAACTGTTAGCCATGGCCTCTCAGCAATCCCTGAGATTTTAATGGGACTTCTTTATAGATTCAACCTTTTGACTAACTGCAGAGTCTTTTGCCACTGGAGTTGACAGGGTAGCTGAAAGCAGTCATAGATTGCCTGCCTCTGTGGATCACAGAAGGAAAAAAATTAAACAATTTTTGGATAAACTTAATAGAAGTGTGACGGAGAGGCCCAGGGAATGACAGTGCTAGTTCAGGAAGGCAATAAGCTAAAGGGGACAGAAACGCTTTTGCTTTCTTCTCCCCTCAAAGCAGTCCATCTCCTGAGAGAAGGCTTGCTTTCATCTGCTTACAGAAACCTGCACCGACAGTTTCTCGTGGGATCACCTTCCCTGCAGACCTTCTGCTGTGCTTGTACCTAAGAGATCTTTGCTGGTTTGTGTTTGTGCTATTCTGTTCTCACAGCTACTGGAAATTTCCTCGTGCGTACCGGGAGTTGTTCCCCAGCAGAGGTGATTAGTTTTCATACATGAAACATTCTGGTATTTTTGAAGGCATGAATTTTTTGTGCTCACATGATCTCGTGCTGATTTTCCCTCAAAATTATGGAAGAAAATAGGATTCTGTAATTTTTCTATCCCAATATGTCACATTTTCACCAAAGTCATCACTATGACACCTCATTAGGACACCTAAATCCCAGGCCCTACACTGCCTTTTGATATGCTGCATCCATTGGTGCTTGAAGACTCACTTCTTAGGTGGATTCCCATTTCAGCATGATAAAGCCATGAAGGTATTACTTCACCTTTAAAGACGCCCATTTTGGGCACAGACACCCCCACCCCAAGCAGTAGATGCAACAGCTCCACTTTTCTTTCTGGATTGCCCTGGTCAGCAACAGTTGACACAAAACAGATGCAGGCCAAAGGTGCAGGCTAGATGTACAGAGATGTAAAGGGCAGAGAACAGGAAAATACACATATAATGTATTTTCTAATGGGCCGAGGCCAAGAATATGAAGTTCAACAAGGCCAAGTGCCGGGTCCTGCACCTGGGTCACAAAAACCTCATGCAGCACTACAGGCTTGGGGAAGAGTGGCTGGAAAGCTGCCTGGTGGAAAAGGACCTGGAGGTATTGGTCGACAGCCAGCTGAATATGAGCCAGCAGTGTGCCCAGGTGGCCAAGAAGGCCAACAGCATCCTGGCTTGTATCAGGAATAGTGTGGCCAGCAGGACTAGGGAAGTGATTGTCCCCCTGTACTCAGTGCTGGTGAAGCCCCACCTCGAATACTGTGTTCAGTTTTGGGCCCCCCACTACAGGAGGGACATTGAGGTGCTGGAGTGTGTCCAGAGAAGGGCAACGAAGCTGGTGAGGGGTCTAGAGCACAAGGCTTATGAGGAGCGGCTGAGGGTTGTTTAGCCTGGAGAAAAGGAGGCTGAGGGGAGACCTGAGAGGAGGTTGTAGGGAGGTTGGGGTTGGTCTCTTCTCCCAGGTAACAAGCAATAGGATGAGAGGAAATGGCCTCAAGTTGCACCAGGGGAGGTTTAGGTTGGATATTAGGTAAAACTTCTTCACTGAAAGGGTTGATAAACACTGGAACAGGCTGCCCAGGGAAGTGGTTGAGTCACCATCCCGGGAGGTATTTAAAAGACCTCTAAATGATTCTATGATTCTATAAAAAGCATTTATATACCAACTCCCAGTCTTGCCCTGGGTAGAAGTCTGCTGCACACAGCCAAGAGCTGTGCTGGCCCCCAGCTAAGCAGCTTGATTTTAAAAAAACAGATGCCTAATAAATTACGTACATCTCTATTCACATATCAGTAATGGTTTGTACCTTTCTTTCCCCATGGACGGTACATAGAAATACATTAATATTAATTTAAACACTAGAGGTTATGGACATTTTTCAGTAGAATAAAGCCTTATAAAATAAGAAAGACAGACTTTACAAATAGAAAACATTTCCACAACAGGTAGGGAAAAAAATGGGTTATTAAAAACAACATGTCATTTTCCATTTAAAACCACAGCCATCAATATAATCAGTTCTTCGCCCTGCCTGCAAGCTCCCCTGGAGGCAGACTCCATCATTTCATGTGGGGCTTGGAGTTGAGGCTAAAATGCTAAGAGAAGATTGAAGAGTTACCTGCAGTAAACTAAACAAATCTGTTTACTGCAGTACAAAGCCTGGTGGGTATCTAAACATCGTAGGCTCCTTTCAAAAACTCCATCCTGTATTAGAAGAGTGGCAGGCAAGTCTGCTTCTCATTTTATTGCTCTGAATTGTCTAAGTATTTAAGTCATTGACTAAGACTATTTTTCAAGTACCCCTTGGTGGCAATTATTGAGCACAAATCAAATTATCGTCCTTTTTAATGAGAATACACTGAATCGTAAGTTAACAAGCAGTGACCTAAGGTGTATTAAAACTAGCCTAAATGAATATAAATATATTTGCAAATGGCAATATGTAGCTGTTTCTCAGCATGAGAGCTGCAGTGTATTGCAACATGTGTATTGCAGTGACTGCTGCATTTTCTTTACAGCGTTACTCCTAACGCCATAGATATTTCCATAGTTTCCCACAGTAGCAGATTTGCAGCCTATGTTTACTTGATGTTCTATATATAATGTGTATATTTAAAAAAAAAAAAAAAGTCTTTACTTAGAGTTCTATTCAATAGACATAGAAGTGTAATTGATGTATGTGGATAGGGAATGCTGTAATTTAAGCCCTCTTTAGTCTACCATATCAGTGTATAAGGGCCTTGAGATAACATAGAGATGCTTAACAATCATAATAGACTTGTTTCACTAGAAAGGCACTTCCAAAACAACTGAATCTGAGCTTCATGAACAAATTGCTGATAAATGATTGAATCTTGACAAACACCGCCCCCCCCCCCCAAAAAAGAAAAAAAAGCCAACAGTGAAATACATGTTTTTGAAAGAAAAGAAAGGAAAAGAATGATGCTACTATTCCACTCATTTCAATTGACTAAGATGTCTCTCATGGAATAACAACAATGGAGAAAAACAGAACCAGCAACCAAGGCAGAATACTACAACAGCTAAAGAGAGAAGGAGGAGTGTCATGCCAGCACTTTGAGCAGCAGGCTGTACTCCACACCGGCTTTGTTTGGAAAGCTGATTTATACCATTTATACCAGCTCATATATACCATTTATACTTGACAGGCAGTGTTCCAGTAGTTGGCCTAATAACATAATTCTTTGTTTCTAGTATTTTCAGGATGCCGCACAGGTTGGAAATGTAATACAGCGACCGGTAGCTTGTGAAAGGGCTGTCAACCTGAGCTGAAAGGATAGAAGGCATTTGTTTCCATCTTTTCTATACTGAATTCCAGCCAAGGCGCTGTTGGGAACTGCATCACAGTGAGAAATCGGTGTTGTATTGACAAGCCAATAGGCAGAATTGAGTTCTTTTACTGACCTGGAACCCAGTTTGGACCTGAGATATCAAACGTTCTATCAGCAAATTTTCAGTTGTGCTAGCATTAAAAGTCAAATTTTTATTTGCTCTCCAGCCCTCTGCACCCGCTCCAGATAGAAACAAACTTGTTAGTCAAAATTGGATATAGTGATAAAAATGTATGAAGGGGGAAGATAGGAATAGTACACCCATAAACAGGATCTGTCTTCAGAAGGGAGACATAAAAAGCTGAGGAAGAAATAATGAATTTTATGGAGGCAATGAGAAAACAAAGATAATTAAAACCAAACCCCAAACTCTTTACCATCATGATGCCCATGTAATGGCTTCCCTACAGGAAAATAAAGGAATATCATCTGAATTTCCACGTATGGACGAAGAAAGTTGTATTTCTCTTGGCACCAGAAATAAGCGATGAGTGGTTTGGTTTTTTTTAAATTCAGATGAGCATCAAAGAGATTTGACCCCAGCTTCTGTAATGGTTAGAAACATTCTGGTACCATAAATCTCCAGCCACTAAACAAATATTATGGAAGCAATGCCCTGTATGGTACTTCAGCAGTTTCTTTGCCAGCCAGACTGAAAAATATAAGGACTTCCAAATATTTTGAGTGCATGAATAAAGGATTAGTTGCAGCTTTTTTGGAAACTGATTTTAATGATTGCACCTTTCCTGTTACTTTTCCAGACTGAGTGATGCCTTTTATAGCACCAAGATCAGGTATCAGCATCTGGTCAGCTGAGAGGTGAGCACCTTACACCCGCTGCGCGTAAAGGGATGACACAACCTGCTCGCTTGTAGTGAGCAGACCACCGAGCACCACAAACAACCTCCCCGCCGCACGCGTCGAGCCTGTGAGCTCTCGGCAGGACACCTGCCAGAGGCAGGGTCACTGCCACCCCTACTGTCTCTCTGTTCAGCTAAGCCAGTAACTGTGCTGATTAATTCTGGTTCATTCTGCCCAGGGAGGTGGTGGAATCACTATCCCTGGAGGTATTTAAAAGACGGGTAGATGTGGTGCTGAGGGACATGGTCTAGGGGTGGTTTTGGCAGTGTACGTTTATGGTTGGACTTGATGATCTTGAAGTTCTCTTCCAACCCAAGTGATTCTATGATTCTATGATTAATCCTTTCCTACAAGCACTTTTAAGCAGCAACGTTGCCTGTCCCATGCAGCAGTTTTCCGCTCACTTCTCCAGCTCTTCCACCACCCAAGCTGCAGTACTCATTACCCACCTTAGAACTTCCTCTCCAGTGATGTAAGTCCATGTAATGCAGAGATCAAGCTGCCTATTTTGAGAGCTAAAATGCAAATAACTACCAATATTTACACCTTTCTTCCTGCCCATTGGGAATATTTTCCAATTGCCAGGACTCACATGTCTTTAGCTGCAGCTAAAAACACTTTTCAGGAATAAAACCACACCGTGGCCAAAGTGCTAGCAGACTGAATCCGTCCCCTGGCATTGCGGGCAGTGACGGATGGAACCATGCCTGTCTCTCCATCTCTCCAGAAACCCTTCCAGCTGGAGAGCTGCAGGCAACCTCACCACGATGCCCTGCCACCTCCCAGTGAAAAACAGAAAAGCAGCCGAAAGCACAGGCTGCAGATGTAACTGCTGCTGCAGGGATGCAAAAAGATCGCATTTCATCTAAAAACCCCACTGCGCTGTGCACAGAAATCTGCCAGTGCTTTAAGAGCAGGAGGCTTCCTAAGAGGTGACTGAGCACCGGAGGTCAGTTTTGGAGACCATGTAACCGTGCATGCCAAGGTGTAATAAAAGATTGCTTCCTTTCCTTTTATATTTTGTGATTGTTAATAACGCGCCTAAGATTTAAATGCTGTGCACAAGGTTTCCAGTGGGAAGCAAAGCCTTTGCAGATAAAAGAGCTTAAGACAACAGTTTCCTTCCCTGCAAGCTCTATCTAAACCACCAGCTGTGTCTGCCAGAGTAAGCGTTGCCTTAAATAACTCCCTCTCGAGACAGTAAGGTGAGGCTGGCAACCAGACACATCTTGGAACAAGCTTTCTTAAAAAAACCCAGCTCAACCCAACAGTCCATTAACAGCTCTGTGGAAGTGGCAAGTCTCATGCATCCCTTTCTAATTAGCAGGCTGAGCACTTTTGGAAGGTGGAGCCTTACAACAAAGCATTTCGGCTCTGTCCTCACATGCCTCCGACTTCATGCCAGGGCCCACCCCTGCCGCTGCTTCTTCACCTCCCCATCTTCTTTGAGCACAGCAGATGTCTGGCGCTGCCTTCCCTCCTTCCTTCCAGCCATCAATTCCCTTCGGTCAAGTTTCTGCTGAAGGAGCTCTTCTTGGAGCCTCTGTCGTGCCTTTGGCTTTTTCTGTTGTGCTCATTTCTGTGGGTATTCATGTCACTGGAATAAAATGCCCCAAAACTACTTTCTGTAGGATCTTTACTGTGCTTCAGCTTTGCCCCTTTCCTTGCTCTCTCCATGATATAACTGGTGAGCAAGTCCCTGGAGGTCCCACCTGCCCCCAGCACCAGCCCATCACTGTTCCCTCGCTTGGGGAAAAAAAAATATATATAACAGTTACATTATCTGTTATATACTGTATTTTTTTTATATATATATATACACACTGCATTTGTCCTCTGAGAAACATGACTTACTGTGATTTTGGTGCACAGCTGAGAAGTACTTCATCCTATTTCTTATTTTTAATTGAAGTCTGCAAGACATTAACCTAAAATATATGTTTATGGATGCTAACTAGGGCAGGCTGGCTGACGTTTTTCAGATCTTTCACATTTTGGTCACATTTTCACCAAATTGTTTGCAAAGGAGATTCAAATAAAAATAATAATAATAAAAAACCAAACCCCAAAATGATCTTTTGGGATTCTTCAGATTCTTAAAGAAGCACTTTTTATGAATTCAGCAATGCAGCTCAGGTTAAGCTACATACTCAGAACAAATTAAAGTTCATGCAGAATGCAACAAAAGCTGTTTCTCTCTGTTAAGGACACCTATAAAACAGTTTATTTGTTTCAGTCACCTCAGCCTTTACAAAGAGTTTTTCTGATGGTATCAGAGGAGACAACAAGCCTACCTCCCCCAGACAAACTACTAAAGCTGGCAGACGAACACTAAATTTAAACAGAATCAATTCTTCCTCTCTTGGAAGGATTTGATCAGGTTTCTCAACATTGCATTTGCATCTATATATTCAGAATTTAATATATACCATTTTCCTGTGCTGCTTTTCCTTTTCTTTAAGGAACACTGCAGGGCTGCAGAAGCGTCAGAAGTTAAAATATTATGCAGCCCTTGTCACTGTCAATATTAAAATATTATTTCATATTGTTTTCTCATCAATGCCTGCTGAGATTCAGAAACAGTTTGCACACAAGGATTACTAATTAAGTTCAGTCTCATTCTTCAGCCTCCCCCCAGCACCCAGTGCAAAATATAGTTGTATTTCGAATTTAGAAGGCTGACTAATCGTGTAAGACACCTATGGTTCACCTGTGGAGAAGGCAGCTCTTAGCTGCAGTTTCTGCAAGAGGATTCCTACCTTTTGCCCCTTTGCACAGCTCTGTCTCCAGACAGAAGGACTATTCTGTGGACAGGGAGATAAACAGGGCTTCTAACTCAGGCAGTCCCAAGCCCCACAGCCTTCAGTCCTAAGGAAAGTGCCAGCAGGTTTCAATAGCTGGTCTTTAGGAGGACTGCTTACCGCTAGCAGGTAAAGGATGCTTGACCTCATATTTATAGTATGCAGCTGGGAGTAAAGGTGCACCTTATAGTGCTTCCTTAATCTAAATTTTCATCTCTTGGCACTGAGCAAATGCCCTAAAGTCCAAGGAAACCGAGGATGACACAGACCTTTTTTTGGAAAGACTTGGCTAGCATAAATACCTTTTCACAGACCAGGTAGTTATCAGCCTCCAGGCTATATTTTACAGTCCCAAAATACCTGCTGTTAACGCTCATTCTCTACTAACAGTATCAAAGCATCACAAGTCAGAAGAAAAGCCTTGCTACATCTTCACACGTTTACCAATTTTCAGGCTTAGGGTCTTTTTTTCAAAAGCTTTTGTAGATAAGAACAAACAGAAAGTTCCAAGCGAGGAAATATTTGTCTGTGCAGCCTTTAAGAAGAGCACATCTGGGGAAGAGAGGGAGACAAAACTTGCAGAAAGCCAAACCTCTAATAGATTCGTTGCATATCAGAATCTGTCAGCAGTGTGACTCATTCCGCGCTTGTTTCCATTGTAATAAATTATTTCTTTTCTAAGCTTAAATTTTCTCACTTGCTGTTTCGCTACGGCACTGCATGAAGCAACCCAGCACTGAGCACCGCACAGAGGAGTGCCACATGCCGTTAATCATTAGCAAGATAATTTTGGCAAAGGATGGAGAAGGGTGGTGCAAAGGATGAATAAAGAAATATTAAACAAATAAACAACAAGCAGCGGCAGGTGGATTAGAAAAGAATGGCATGGTATGATTGCAGTATGCTATCTTACGCCGAGTCATCAGCTTGAGTCCAGCCTGATTTTGTTAATGTTACTGCCATCAAACAACCACTTTTTTTCTCCTGTTTAAACGTGGTAATAACCATAGTCTCTCTGAGATGGAAGGTCCAGATTTTCAAGCACACAGGGCATGCCTACCAGCAACTAAGGGCTTCTGCTACCATAAAGAAGAAGATGGTTATGTGCTACCATATGCCATAGAAAAAGCTTCTGCTTCTTCTGCCTACCCATCCTTCTGTCTCTGTTCTCCCCTTCTTCACAATAGACCTTTCTCTTTTATGTTTCTGTTCTGCTTGCTCAACTTCACTAGCGTCCTCTCTGCATGTCTTCTTTGTCCCAGCCTTTGGGCAGTTGCTGTAAAATCTAAGTCATTTCCCAGAAGCCACAGCTGGATGCTGCGCGGTATCACTGAATGCTGGTTTTTCCCCGAACACCCGGGATCGCCTTGTGCTTCCGAGTGTGTAAGAAGAGAAAGCGGGAGTGCACGAATAGGGATGAAAAAAGAAAGGAGGCTTCAGGTGTGAAAAGGACAGACTGGAAGATTTGCCTTCATGGGCATTTCTGCAGTAATTTTTCCTGAGATTGGAGAAGAAAGAACTGGCTTTTCTTTTCCCACTTTCCTTGGGGAGTTGCCACTGCTAAAAGAAGAAATTAAAAATTGCCTTGCTGGAAGAAATTAAAATTTTTTCCTTGCTGCAAGAAGAAAATAAAAACTCAGATGCAAAACCAAAACCAGCACCTACTGCAACCCCACACCCTGTGTCTCCTTTAAAATGACCACTGAGGTAGTCCAATGTGAGTGTGAGGTGGAAGAGGCTCGTGGGAAGTCCAGAGCTGAAGCAAGAAACACAAATTCACTCACGTGAAATGAGATCTATTTGGTAGGGAGTTAAATGAGTGTTTTTAAAGCTGCTTAAAGAGAACATGCCTGTTTTCTGCCATTCTAGCAGATGTTGTTTTCCATCTGAGTTACAGACTACATGTGACAAAAGGATTGTGGCTTCTCATCAGTAGTAATTTAAAAATCAAGAGCAGTCTCTGGGGTGTGACAGCCCGTAAGTACTGGGCAGGCTGCAAACACAGTAACCTCCTCCAAAATAAAAGGACAAACCAATAAAATCTTACTAGTCATCTCCGTCACACTGGCTTGGGTCCTGACATCTCTAGAGCTAAAAATTTATGAGGTCAGATTTTTAAAATACCCACAAAAAGATGCTGTTTAAATACAAAGAAGTGTTTTAGGCAGTAGCACAGTAACTCTGACTCCCTGGGAACATACTTGGACAAAAGGTTGTACCTGTCTGTAACCCTGATATTTGTATTTCTGTGTGTCCACCAGCAAATGACCTCAAGCCTTGACCTGGAAACTCCTCAGTCTTCATCAGGCTCTTCAGCTGTGTGAGACCCTTCAGGCTGCATCCCCACACATGGCAAAGACAGCACAAAATGGGGAGTGGGAGAAGCAGCAGAGAGGCAGGGAGGAGCTGGCACTGCAATTCAGATGCACAGCCTTGCCTGTACCAAGAGCCTGACTTGAAATTCATTTTATACCATTTGGTCACCAGATTAACTGAAATATAAACAGCACACTAATATTTGGTGAATCACTTGTTGAAAAAAATCTCGTCTCTAAAGAGGTTGTCTGCTCCTCAGCTCCTTGTCTGATGGCCTGAATGGCAAACAGTGTTTAAGAAAAGAAGGAAAAAAAGACATATTGGTGCTACAAAGCACAAGAGTTGGGGTTTTTTTTAAAGTTCATTTTAAGAAGAACCTATTCAAAAACAGTATGTAAATGATGACATACGAATAACATTCTTGATGGGTTTTTTAAAGCATATTCAGACATGGCTGTGAAAGGTGATGCTGGTTTTCAAGATAATCCCACAACGAGTTTAGTCTCAGAAGCTGCGGGGGCTCATTTGTGTAAAATAATAGCAATGATAAATCCACAGATCAGAATTTGCTTGGGGCAGGGGGGGAGGGAAGGAGGATAGGCCCAAGATATTTCTATTCTGACAGTAACACAGACACTTAAGACAGCTTCTTATTGCAAGGTAGAAATACTGAAAAGATCTTACTAGGGTATGTGGTGCTAGACGTAACATGAAAAATCATACAAATTTCTGCCCAAACTTAAATCTCTCACAGGACAGTGAATTTTGCCAAAATCTCATTTACCAGAAAAAACTAAGTGGCAAAGTGGTTTTGGAAATACAAGTGTGGATTTCCTTTCTGTTTTGAAACCTCCCAGCTTTACAAACTTAAACTGTATCGTAAAATGCGTATTTCCCAGCTCTTTCATTTTAAAGGGTTGATCTGTTATTTATTCAGGACCAGCAGAGCGACTCTAATTTTCAATACTGTGCTCATGGAGAACTAATAGCAATAGCCCAGAATTTGTGCAGTTTTCTGCCCTATTCTCACGCTGCTACAAAGACAAGCTTCTAATTAACTATCAAAAGCAGTAGGCGAGTCTTTAAAGCCAGTCTGATTATCAGGGTAATTTATAATTAAGCACAGCTGATTGCTAGCCCTCATACCACGGGTCTAGAAAGGCTTGGGCTAACAAGGCATGAGATTACTGGTCCTCATGCAAGACACCCACACCATCGGGGGCTCTCTGCCTTGTGTCTCCGCGTGGTGCCTGCAACGCGGGGGCAAGGGTATGTTTTCCAACAGCACCACTTCCGTGGAGAAGCAGAGATGCCTGCCAGAATGCTCTTGTTCCTGGGTTCAAGAGGTAAGATGTGATCGTACAGCTTAGGAGGGGAAACACTTGGCCCTGACCTTGTGGTGACATCCTAACGAGTCGAGGAGCACGCCACCAAGTGCTGGCTTCTGCTACTTGATGCTTGGACACCAACAGTGCCTCTAAAATTTACCCCCTCTTTCATCAGAAAATGCAAGAACATTGCATCGGAGGGTCAGTACTCAATCCCCAGCAGGTCAGTCTACAATCTCGGGTTTTTTCCAATTGATTCTGAAAAACAGTCTCCCTCGCCCTCAAGCGTATGTAATTTGTGGCAAAAGGGGGACTGATGGCATTTAAATCGAAAGTATTTCACAGCCTTTCCCTGCAATGTTGCTGTTTATTTGCATGG
Source organism: Chionis minor (assembly GCA_013398295.1). Lineage (NCBI taxonomy): Eukaryota > Metazoa > Chordata > Aves > Charadriiformes > Chionidae > Chionis > Chionis minor. The sequence goes on from VZSF01006303.1 coordinate 1,063,813, forward strand.
CACTGGGGATATGCCAGATGTTCTAAAAAGTCACCAAAAACTCATCTCCCTTTCAGCTTTGTAAATAGCAGCTAATCCATTTACACTCTTTGTCAAGTCTGTTTCTTTGACCTGATATTTTAAAGGTCCTGGCCCAACCATGTCTAGGGCCTGGGGATGCCCTCCTAACGGAGACAATAAATAATAATAATAGTAATAACTGAAGCACCTGGGATTTCACGGATGTGTAACTACCATGAAAATGAGATCTGAAACAGGCTGCAGACCTGTCCAGAGAATCTACAGTCTCATCAGAAAACACAGAAATGACACCAGCGAGCTGGCTGATAAACTGTACATGACAGTCACAAATGCTGACTTTCTTACAACCAATACCATTAAAAATGGCACAGAAAGCACATCACTGTGAATGCCAACAGGAAAGTGATAGGTCCCTCTGTGCTTCAGCAAGCTTTTCTCAAGTGATAGGTAGTGCCTTGCACACCCACAAAAATTGTAGCAAGTTACTTTCGGAGAAGGTAAATCTGATACGCATCGGCAAAGAGAGAGAGGCAGAAATCTGAAGCCCGGATGCTCTCGGTGGCAGGAGGAAGAGATGGCTTCTTTTAGGATTTCTGAGTCGCAAAGTACTGTGCAAAGAGGGATTCAAAAGCAATAGCAAGGTGACATCAGTCTCCTTTCTGGAGAAGGAAATCAGCTTGACAAGCATGAAAATAAACTACTTGAATTGCAATGAGCAGATTAATTACAACTGGACTCTGAAGTCTGCCTGACTTCTAATTGTCCCTATAGTTTAAAATGGATTTTGCTTCTCCATTGCCTGTTTACACCTCATTCTTATCTGTACCACTCATTCCAAGGCTCCCTCTTGGCTCTGCAAATCCAAACTCACTACACTGTGGCATGTAACTAGAATCACTGATACAGGAGAAACCACCACAGTGCTTGTTTCCATTTTTGAGCTCTGTTTTTCTATTTCCCTTCACACGGCCAAGCTACCTACTTATTACCTAGTAATGTACCCACAAAAATGAACACGTTCATAACCATTTAGTTTGGAAATAACATAAATGGAAGAGAACAAAAAAGCAGATTTTCTTTCTTTTTACGTCAGCGCATCTCCAATTGTCTTGACCCTGCACTTTCTCTATGTCATGTCCCTAAAGAGATTCCACTGGGAATCAGGGATGTGCAAGGTTATGACCTGACAGTCAACATATCTTTGGCTTTGTAACTGAACACTATAAGATCAGCAGAAAGACAAGGACAAAAGTTAAAAAAGACTATTCTTTAGCAGAAGTGTTTTGGGAACAATGTCAGAACCACTCTGTGAGTGAAATTCTTTCCAGATCCCAGAGGCAAAAAAAAAAACTCTAAAGGATGCACTCCAATTCCTTATACTTGGACACAACAGCACCAGAGCTCAAACTAGAGTCTTTCTGCCCCAATCAACAAGCTCAGAGTTGATCAGAGCAAGCCACAGCTCTCCTCTACCCAGGTGTCACTAGAGCAGGGATCTGGGTCTAGGGGTCAGCATGTGGCAAGGGTGTGACCTCAGACACACGTCAATCTTCAGGTACCTCAGCTGCAAAGTGATGTTGTGCAATGATATCCATGCGAACATTCATGTTTCACTTTATTTAATGAGAAAACTAGAGAAATTTTGCATTTTACGTCAAACTAAACCCATTCTTTGCTTTCAGTTCAAATTAAGAAGTTGGAGGAAAAGACCTGCTGTTGGTCTTTTCCACCAGTAGAATGATAAAGGGGATATTTAAAAAAAAAAAAAAAAAGGTGCAGTAATGTTTCCTTTTTTAAAAAGTCAGCCTTCTATAAACAGTATGGCTTGGACACTTCAGGAGTAGTACACTCATGACACAGGAGAGCCTGTAAGCTCATTCTTTTACACTTTCCAGCTCAGTTGTCTTGATCTTGTGTTGTGTTTCTTAAAGTCAAGATAAGCGTTCAGTCCTGGTAAAACACATAAAAATATATGACAGGAGAAGGCAAAGGAAAAGAAGTGTAAAACTGTGGCAACTAGCTACAAATTCATTTCCAGTTCTTTATCTTCTTCTGCCATATTATGTCCATATTAGTCAAGGGTGTCAGAATAACTTCAGAATTAGCAGTAATAACACCTCTCAGATCTGTGAGCACTTTACAAGTACAGCTATTTCTGTTTTCTAGTTGGGGTCGTAAATTCAGCTGGGGTGACCTTCCTACCACAACACCATAAGCAAAATTTGAATTAAACTCTGCCTCTATATCTTACATTACCAAAGGATGCTTTTGCTGTGCTACAGTGCTGTAGGATCTGCACTTGCTCATTGATTCGATTTTCTAATGGCAACCCTTCATGCCCATCACAGACACAAGGACAGAAGGCACAGCCCTGCATCAGGAGCACGGCTACATCATTTTAAGCAATGCCAAAATTCTTTGCTCTTGAGTAAACTCAAACTTTATTTTCCATGGCAGCACCTATGTTTTGTGTAAAGAGAAGGCTGGCAGGAACTCAGGCAACAGTTTACAAAGAGCTGAAGTAGCCTTCAGGGGCTGAGCACTGAAATCTGCTCCGGCGTCACCCATACCATTCTCCTGTAGAATTCAAAAGGGTCTCCACAGGCAACATACGCAAGTCATGAACCTCCAGTTTAACAGTATTATTTTCACACTTCACTTACCTTTCAGTAATATCCAGCGTCCCATTGTACTAGGGGGTGAACAGTCATGGAACAGGCCATGACCTTTTCTCCAGCAAACTTGTAACATGTAAGACAAGACAAAGTGATTAAGATGGGCAGTTTATCAGCATGTTAAACACCGTTTCTCCCCAAAGTGCCCTCCTCTCACCACCAATTTTTTTCTTTCAGATCTACCCACCCTCCTGAGGGAGCCTATGCTTTTGCTTTTGTTTCCTCTGGACTGACTCTCATTAGCCAGCTAACATCCTCCTAGAGCTGCCTCGCCACCAAGCTGCTCCGGGTCAGAGCTGCTCTGCTAACACACACCTTTTCAGGGGTGTATTCAACCTCAGGGTAATTCCCTTTATTTAAGCAGCATAGCTTATCTCTTCATAGAATCATAGATTGGTCAGAGTTGGAAGGGACCTTAAAGATCATCTAGTTCCTATCCCCCTGCCATGGGCAGGGGCATCTCCCACTAGACCTGGTTGCTCAAAGCCCCATCCAGCCTGGCCTTCAACACTTCCAGGGATGGGCCATCCACAACTTCCCTGGGCAACCTGTTCCAGTGCCTCAACACCCTCAGAGTGAAAAATTTCTTCCTGAGATCTAATCTATATCCCCCCTCTTCCAGTTTGAAGCCATCACCTCTCCCCCTATCTCTACACGCCCTGATAAAGGGTCCCTCCCCGTCTTTCCTGCAGGCCTCCTTTAGGTACTGGAAGGCTGCTATAAGGTCTCCCTGGAGCCTTCTCTTCTCCAGGCTGAACAGCCACAACTCTCTCAGCCCGTCTTCACAGGAGAAGTGCTCTAGCCCTTCACGAGAGAGAGAGAGGCTACCCTGATTTAACATGATGGTTTACATGAAGAGCTTGTTCATGGTCACATAGGAGCCAACATCCCACTGGCAGTCAGGGGTTCAGAAAAATCACGCGGTTTCTAAGAACAGAAGGCCAACCTCACATAATGAAGATTTGCCAAAAAATCCATTGTGTAACTAGGCAATGCCAGGGTTTCTGGGTAGGGTGCTTTTATTATCACGCTCACTCAAGTGGAACTGGCACCATGACAAGCGCTTCAGCCCCTGAAAGAGCACTAAACACAACACGGGTGAGAATAAATACAATTCTCAACTGATGTAGCTGGATCAGCAAGAACAGCTAGTCCGGAAGTGTAGTAGCAACAGTGCATCTTTATTAACATAGCATATTTCACTGTAAGGGATGGAAAAATGTTGGTAACCCATGTGCTGAAGTTAAGATAAACCACATCTGGATTTGTAAATTTATGTGGTTACACCTGCAAAGCTCTGCTAATGAAGGCTTGGACTGTTAGTTGTGAGGCTAGAATGTGGAAGCTTTCAAATACGGTACCTAATATTTATATTAAATACCTTAAAAATGCATTCCTTGAATTTGGGATAATCCCCTCCAATGAAGATGATTATTACGATAGTAGCACTTTATAGTACTTAATGGTAATGTCCATGCGTACTTACCAGTATGGATGCACACACAGAGAGAGTATCCATTAAAAAAATACATATATATGAATACTTCTATGTATCCAGGATGGTGTCCACATAAGGATGTGTAAAATCATGTTTCAGACATACTATAAAATGTATGAAATTCCTTTCCTTTCTTCAAGCATTTCCCAAAAAGCAAGTCTCTAATGGGTGCAGTCAACAGTAAACCTACATTATAAACATGCAGGCACTAAACAACTTCTAATAGCAGGAAAAACTCAGCTGTCCATGAAATGCATTAATACACAAGATCCGTCCCTTTAGTGCACAACAACTGCCTTTTGCACAGACTGTAAGAGACTGTAATTATCAGCATATTTGAATTTGTTGAGCTTTCATAAAACTGAGAATGAAAAAGAAAATTGAAGGCCTTAAATTCACTTTCATTTATTTCACACCTAAGAACATCCAATTATTCAAATGAAATACATCACACTCTTGCTGCAAATCTGGGCCAGGAGGGAACTCGATTTTGGAGTGAGGAGGCTGCATAAATATGAGTTTTGTTTCAAGTGTTCTGTGGGAGGTGTCACCACCATTCTTTGCCAATGAAAGTTGCCAGTTACTTAGAATCACAGAATGTTAGGGGTTGGAAGGGACCTCTGGAGATCATCTTGTCGAACCACCCTGCCACCAGCAGGTTCACCTACAGCAGGTGGCACAGGATGGCGTCCAGGCAGGTTTGGAATGTCTCCAGAGTCGGAGATTCCACCACCTCTCTGGGCAGCCTCTTCCAGTGCTCTGCCACCCTCAAAGAAAAGAACTTCCTCCTCATGTTTAGATGGAACTTCCCATATTCGAGTTTGTGCCCGTTACCTCTTGTCCTATCACCTGGGCAGTGGTCCTGGGCACCACTGAAAAAAGACTGGCCCCCTCCTCCCGGCACTCTCCATCTAAGTATTTTTAAGCATTGATGAGATCCCCCCTCAGTCTTCTCCAGACTAAAGAGACCCAAGTCCCTCAGCCTTTCCTCCTAAGACAGAATGAGCTGTTCCATCATCTTTCCAAGGACTGAGGTGAGGCTGACTGACCTGTAGTTTCCTGGATCCTCCTTCTTGCCCTTTTTGAAGACTGGAGTGACATTGGCTTTCCTGCAGTCCTCAGGCACCTCGCCTGTTCTCCACGACCTTTCAAAGATGACGAGAGTGGACCAGCAGTGACTTCTGCCAGCTCCCTCAGCACTCGCGGGTGCATCCCATCAGGACCCATGGACTTGTGGATATCCAGTCTCTAACCTGATCCTCCCCAACCAAGGGAGAGTCTTCCTTGCTCCAGACTTTCCCTGTTACCTGTAGAGTCTGGGGGTCCTGAGAGCTGGCCTGATCGGTGAAGACTGAAGCAAAGAAGGCATTCAGTAACTCTGCCTTCTCTGCATCGTCCGTTCCCATGGCACCCACCTCATTCAATAGTGGGCCCACATTCTCTCTAGTTTTCCTTTTGCCTCCTATGTAGTTGAAGAAATCCTTCCTGTTGACCTTGACATCCCTTGCCAGATCTAATTCCAAGGAGGCCTTGGCTTTCCTCGTTTCGACCCTGAATACTCTGACAACATTCTTATAATCTTCCCAAGTGGCCAGTCCCTTCTTCCACATACTGTAAACTTCCTTCTTCCACTTGAGCTTTTTCAGGAGCTCTCTGCTCAACCATGCTGGTCTCCTGCTTCCTCTACCAGATTTCTTGCTCTTAGGGATGCACCGATCCTGAGCTTGGAGGAAGCAATACTTGAAAATCAACCAGCTCTCTTGAGCCCCCTACCTTCTAGAGTCCTAAGTGGACCAAGATAACAGATTTAATTTTTTTTTTGGCCATATTATGAAGCATTTGTAAATTATTGTCCAAAAAATTGTCCATTTTCACTATTAACACATTTGTCCACTTTTACTCAAAAGCACTGTCTTGTTTTCTTGCTAAGGCTGCTCCTTTTAAGATTCTTCTAGTTTGGGGAAGTAGGCAATGTAACCAATTCAGCAGGATGCTATCTTATCAAATGCTAACATTGTATGACCATCTTCATTACTTTTGCAAGGCTTCACAGAATTTTACAACTGAAATGCACATGAAAAAAACTCCTGATCATACAACAGAGGATAACAGTCCTCTTGGACATTGCACAATTCCCTTTTCTATGAAGGACTGATAAAATCAGCTTTCATACTTCCTTTTGTGGTTATTAACATAGAACACTCCTTGGTCAATTGCTTTTATTTTCTTGGTATAGAGCACTTCAGGTGGCAGAAAAACAGAAAGGGGAATTCAACATAAAAAGCCAGGTGTCCTCAAACAGCACAGGAATTCTGCCACATGGAGAGCAAAGCAGCTCTGATCTGAATTCACCTGGCTCCTCGAGGTTTCTGTCCCTGGAGGGACTGTAAAACCACGGGCTATTTTCTATCATTAGCCTTTGACACCAGAAGCACTGCCCGGGGGAGGGAGGCAGGATGAATGCCAGTCAGTTCTCAGCAAGGTTCTCACGCCTGTTTTGCTTCTCCAACCTCTTCCTCCGCCTTCCTTAAACAGCCACCGGGCCTCCCTGCCTCAGCGCTTTTGGGCAGTGCCTCTGCCGTGCCGAGTCTTTGGATACAGCATCCCGAGGAGGACATGAGCTGTAGTCCTTCCTCTTTTTAGAGGGAGGGTCAAAGACTGAATGCCAGCTCTCCAGGCACGCTTGCAGCCTCATCACACTGCACGAGACACAATGGCCAGAGTAAGATTTTGCAGTAAAACTGACACTCAGCAATGGGGATCCTCTGAAAATGTAGCAGATTAGTGGAGAAAAAGAAAAAAATGGGGGAGTGGTGAGTAGAGAGAAAAAGAAAAGAAGCTGAGGCATCCCAGCTGCTCGCTTTTTGTGACAACATTCTCTTTGTTACATCTCAAAGTTAGTCGTCAGAAACGCAGGGGTGCTCTGGCCTCTTGTAAGGAGACCTCCTATCCTGCAGCTGAAAAAAGCACACTCGTAAATCCCAGATGCTCCCCTTTTCCACAGAAATATGCCCTACAGATATATCATGTGCTGACAGACTTTGACCTATTCAGGGATGTGAATATTCATGGCAAATGCTGAAACCCCACTTTTATGCCTCCACTGGACGAAGCATTTTCAAAGCATTTCTTCCAACGTGGATGAAATCTCACCTGACCTAGTTTCCTACCCTGTTTGTTACCTCCTGGCTGTCTCATCTGAGGTTCCACCTGCTGTTTCTCCATCTGCCAGCCTTTTTTAGATCAGAGGAACCTTCTGAGTTACACATTAAATGTCATGCAGGCTTGAGAAAAATTGTTTGTCTGCGTTTAAACACATGATATTTTCCATTAAAAATGCAGCATGGAGATGCTAAAGGCTAAGGTCTCATTTGCTTTTGGTTACTGTAACTCAAGAGCAAGTCTGCTTATGTGAAAACTGATGCTATTAGTTCAGACCTGCGTATATCCAAGCAGAATGATGATACGCTGTGAAGACCATTATTATTGTCTTTTCCAGTAATACCGAAAGCCTTCAGTTGAGGGCCAAAAAGTATCAGATAATTTCAACAAAGTCACTGGAAGCCTTGTGTGGACTGAAATCAAACCCCAAACCAGTATCAGAGAACCATCTATCTTTTCCCACTTACCTCCTAAACTATTCTAAAGCAGAACACAAAGATTTAAGTTACGTTAATACGTAATCACTAAATATCAATTACCTGAAGTAATTACTTCTAAGGTTGCAATAACTATGGGCAACTACTCCATTCAAACCCAACATTGTGAGGTATGCGCTACCACACAGTATTTACAATACTGTATTTTGTCAGCGTATCAGACCACAGCACTGCTGGGAAAGCCTGGTGAGGACTTCTCTGTGGGATTGTATGGCGATCTTTTTCTGCTACTCTTACATATTCTGCAGAGGGACCTCGATCATCTGATCTCTACCATCTCCAAGTTCCATGCAGACTTAAAAGATGGACTAGGAATCATACACACCTATGTAAGTCAACAAAAGGACTCCCTTTACTTTCAGCGAGTTAGGGATTGGAGCCTTGGAGCATCACCTCCACTGTGCATCACTTGCCAAAAATGGTACCATACCGCCAGTGCCTCAGGAAACTCTCAAAGCAAGGGTTTCAGCAGTTATTTTCCCCCTAAAAAGCATACAGAAAAGAAATGCCACATGTCATTTGCACAAGATCAAACGTATCCTGGAGCTATGAGCGTCCTAAAACACCCATGTGAAGCAAGCAGGAACCTTTCCACTGATTTCGGTGAACTTTGGATCAAAGACCCAAAGATCAAAGATCCAAAGACTGGAAGAAGGCTCACGTCACCCCGTTCTACAAGAAGGGCTTAAAGGAAAATCCAGGCCCGTCAGTCTTACTTCAGTCCCTGGGAAAGTTATGGAAAGAATCTTACTGGGGCTATCACAAGTCAAATGAAGCAAATGATTGGGAAAAGCCACCATGGATTCACCAAGGGCAAATCGTCAAATCATGCTTGACAAACCTGATCGCCTTCTACAACAAAGTAACCTGATCGGTTGATGTGGGGTGGGAAAGCGGCAGACATTGTCTACCTGGATTTCTCCAAGGCTCTTGATATGGTTCCCCACAGCCTCCTTCTAGAGAAACTGATGCTTTACAGTCTAGCCGAGTGATCTATGCGGTAGGTGGGGAACTGGCTGACAGGCTGCACCCAGAGGGTGGTGGTAAATAGCTCCTTTTCCAACTGGCAACCTGTCACAAGTGGAGTCCCCCAGGGATCAATATTGGGCCCAACACTGTTCAATAAACTCATAAGTGATGATGGGATCAAGTGTACCCTGATGAAGTTTGCTGATGACGCCAAACTGAGTGGCGAAGTGGGCACTTCAGAAGTGAGAGCCACCCTGCGGGGAGACCTGGATAGGCTTGGAAGAGTGAGCTAACAAGAACATTGTGAAGTTCAACAAGAAAAAGAGTAAGGGCTTGCACCTGGGAAAATGTAATCCAGAACACAGCACAGGCTGGGATCTACCCGGCTGGGGAGCAGCTCTATGGAAAAGGATCTGAGGGTCCTGGTGGACAGCAAACTCAATATGAGAGAACAGTGTGCTGCTGCAGCAAAGCAAGCCAACAGGATGGTGGGTTGCATCAACAAGGGCATCACCAGCAGAGATAAAGAAGTCATTATCCCGCTCTACTCAGCACTTGTCAGGCCACACCTGGAATAATGTGTTCAGTTTCAGTCCCTGCTATGCAAAAAACATGTGGACAGGCTGGACAGGGTCCAGAGAAGGGCCAAAAAGATGATCAAAGGACTGGGAAGCCTGCCAGATGAGGAAAGGCTGAGAGAACTGCATTTGTTCAGCCTTGAGAAAAAAAGGCTTAGGGGAGACCTTATCACCACATTCCAGTATTTAAAGGGTAGCTACAAAGATGCTGGAGACTCCCTTTTTACAAGGAGTCACATGGAAAAGACGAGGGGTAATGGCTACAAGCTTTTTCTGAGGAGATTCCGGTTAGACACAAGAGGAAAATTTTTCACAATGAGAACAATCAGTCATTGAAATAACCTCCCCAGGGAAGTGGTGGATTACTCATCATCTGACAATTCCAACATTCAGCTGGACAGACTGCTGGGCCATCTTGTCTAGACCGTGCTTTTGTCAAGGCCAGATGATCCTTGAGATCCCTTCTGACGTGATATTCTATGATTCTATGAAATCTTAAGATGCAATTAAGTAGTTCTACATGGCACATTAAGATTTTACAAATATGCATAGGTAGCCATTCTGTACCTGTCTTCCATTGCAATCCTGAAGAATTCCAGCCATTAAATGGATGGCCCTGAATTTCTGAGTCTCCCAACTCTTGGAGGCAGAGGTCTCTGCTTCGAGTATGCTGCAGCTGATTGACCCACTGTCCACGTCAGATGCTTCCATCTGAGAATCACTGAGCGTAGACTGCCCACGCTATGAAAGCCAGGATGGGCAAAATATGTGCTTCCTGAAGAGAGGCAGGCATGTTATGTTTCCTTGAGTTTAGGGCATTGTAATTTACCTTAATTTGTCTATAACTGTCTCAATGGAAAGAAGGAAAGTCTTTGTGGGGGGATGAGGGCATTTCTTGCCTTATCCCTCAAATACAATGACTTGAAAGTCATTATACCAAAGGCACATAACACAAGTATTAACACTATGATTTACAGTAATAAAAAAATTATTACAGCGTACCTAATTAGGAACCATTATAAGACCAATTAAAGCTGTCAAAATAGAACAAAACCGCAACACGCGTTTTTCCCTGGAGGACTGGGATATGGTGAGACTGATTATTAACTCGTAATTTGAGGACAGAAGATTGCTTTTGAGTTGAAATCTAGGCTCTTAAGGAAAAGAGGGCGCTGAGGTATATTCCTCTCTGGAAGGCATTGCTTAAGCAAATGTTATCACACCAGTAGAAGCGTTTTGTAATACCCAGGGCAGACACTTAAAAAAATCTGAATACAGCAGTATCTATTCAGTTCAGCTTTAGCATCCAACACAGTTCTGACATTTGCAATCCACGTGTCAGGATTCATCTCACTGCAGAAAATAAGACAAAATGGCATTTACCTGGAAAGGATGGTCAGACAGCCCTTAAGGAATCTAATTAAAATGCAGCTTGTTACCAGAGCAGTGCATCACACTGTGCTGCCATAGTAACAGGGGTCCCATGGACTTTCAAGGGCCATCTGAGGGCATGTTTGCAAGAGGCACGAGAACTAAACTGATCGCCTATGGTACATTTTGGATGACCCGAAAACTCTGAATAATTTGCTGATCTTAACCTATGAAAGGAAATAATTAACCCCTTCATCCTCAGACAATGGGCCAGTCTCAGAAGTCAATTTATTCCTACTACTGTTTTTTTTATGACATACCGCTCCCCGCAGCTTATTTAAGAAGTGCACAACTTATTTGCAACATGTGAGCAAAAAAGCAGTTTGATGCGATTCCCTAACAGAGAAACAATACAGCAGTCAAGACCTGTGGGCTGTGGAAGAAAAGATGAACAACAGAAATATGTATTCTATTTAGGCTGCTATTTCCAGTGTTAACTCCTGACGTATCAGGCATCTGACTGCTCTCAGTTGTTGCTTTTGGTGGATGGAGTCCCTGCCAGCACGCTGGGGGGGAAAAAAAGAAAAAAAAATCATCACACTACCACACTGGGCTTTTCTTCCCAAACCCTTCTACTGGAACAGAAAGATCCTTAAACAGCATTAGTAACAATAAAAGCAGTATCTTACATTGTGCCCTGCCCTGGTATTAATTTTCTATGGATGCAATCAATAGATTTGCCACGGAGGCATTAAGATGAATTTTAACAGTAAAGATGTCCAAGTCAAGAGAGTCTTTTGACACACCACCTATGAAGAAGACTGCAAATTGTCAGTGGGTTGTTGCAGGTTATCATGAAAAGATTTCTGCAAAAGAGCGCAGGACTTTAGGCTACATTAAGCAAGTTAACTACTGATGAAAACAGTCACAAGTTGTTTGAAATGATCCAGGGGATTTTTAATTGCTTTGAAAAAAGGAGCTTGATAACAATTCTTCTGAAACAAATTAATTTCTTTAGAAACACGGGGTTGGGACTGGGGGATGATATGGGAAACTGAAGCACCGGTTTTCTAAGCATCGTGACACCAGTATGTTCATGGGATTTTGGCTCATAGTACTACACCATCAGCTCCCACTGTGTACAGCTGGGGTGGGTACGTACCTGGAAAGATCTGTTCCAGGTTGGGCATGCTAATACCAGGAAGATTGCAAAAAGCCAGAAAGGAGCTCAGTTTAAGAACAATTTGAGAGTTCAGCCTCTGGGGTTTTGGGTCTCTTTTTGTACATACCAGTGACAAGCATTATGTGGTTGTGCCTACGGTTCCCCATTTATAAAATCAGACAATATACTTACCTGTTTTAAGATCCATGCCACAGAACACTGGAAAGAGTAGCTGTAAGGGAAGTTCAGAATCCTACACAGGATTAGAGAACCTTAAACAAAAAAAACCCTACTGTATTGTTCAGGTTAGAGGCAACATTTGATCCAAAATAACAGATAATAAAAAATGATAGCAGGAAAAACATCTCACATTTAAATATTTTTACTACATGGAAAAGTATCCAGGCAACATAATAACTAAAATTACCTTCTCTAAAAACAGGCAGTAGACTGTACTTTTGCTAAATGGGACTCTATACAAGACAAATTGATTGCAACTAATCCGTCACTCTTTTGTGTATCCCAGCACTTTAACAACCTTGAAACGGTAATTCTACAAAGGACGTCATGATTTCCCGATAATCTGCTGCAACCCATTATTAATGGATTCATTGGCTCTGGGGCTCTCCTTGCAACAGAAAGTTTATTAGCACTACAAATGGATCTGTTTTGTCAACAACTTACTCCAGCTGAGGTACCAGCCCTGATACTCTCATTCTTCATCCTGTTTTTGGTATAGACTGGGCTTCCATTTGCTGGTTTTGTTCCTCCAGTTCCTTTGCAGGAAGCAACACAGCCAGAATGCTTTAACATGAGCTTTTGGAGAGGAAAGGAGGTGTTATAAATCATCACTAATTTAGAAGTTCATTTTAATGGGTTACATTTTATTTGCTCCAGTTGAACACCATTATTTACAGACACAAGTTAATAAAACACACCACAAAACAATAAATTTTCAACAGCTAATATTTATAGGTGCATAGTTCATGCTCAATTACTTTTTCTTTATATGTATAATACATACACATATATATAAAGCTCTCACAATAAGTCATCTCTGCACAGAAAGAATAGTCATAGGAAACAAATAAAAATTGTATCATAAACAATATCAAATTACTGACAGCCTATCAACAAAACATGTACAGAGTTAAAAATAAGCAGTAGACACTTAGGTGTTTTTATTTAATATTTTCTTTTTAAACTTTTAAACTTGAAGCCACAATATCCACAGCACAACAATGATCCTGCCAACCAGCTTTCATTTCAGCAGGAGGGAAATGCTGAAACAAGGTGGATGCAGTCACAGATACTCCAATCATTGCTGATGGAAGACTTCAAAATACACCGTAAAAACTGTAAAAAAATTTTACGACTGGGCACATTGGAACTCAGCACTTGTACAGGATGGGACGTCTTTAGTAGTTAGTAGATTTCAGGAGATATAAAGGAAGGAAAGGACTCTCATGCTTCAGGTTCATAGTCTTGGTACTCTTCCTAATGAGGAGAGCAGAAATCAGCACTACTAGTATTTTAGAGAAATACATCCTACTTTCACTGTTCCTTCTAGTCCTAGCAGATTCAATGCCAAAATATTGCATTCACACATGATCAGGATCTTGCCATTTATTCCTGTTTTGTCACATCTTCCAGATACAGTACCTTACAAGCTGTGGTTTTTACAGGAGAACTAGGATTTTACAGTGGTTAACACATTGTTCAGCTGATGTTGCCAGGAACTCACAAGGCCACCCATGGCAATTAACTTGGAGAGGGAGGAGGACCGTCTCTGGGCTGAACAGCACACCAGGTGCCACAGGTACTCGTATGCGTCAGTAAATCATTTAAACGTGTGTTTAACTACAGGTACGTAGTTAGGCTTATGCCCAGCCCCATAATTTCAGTGATATTCAAGGTGTTTGTGATCAAGTGTGCCTTTAAGTCTTTTACCAGATGTTGGCCTAAATGTTTTTTATCTCTCATTTTCAGTCTAATTATCTGTGCTACTGTAAAACTGTCACTCCAACTACCAGTGCATCATACCAGACATTGTAATAATATTTTAGATAGCAGGTGCATGAAAACCAACAAAATAATTTACTCCCATAATTGCATTAACTTAAGAGTATCATAATGAATTACTGTGTTTTGTAAAGCATGATGCTTTGATAAATGGCCAAGCTATTAAAACAATCTATGAAGGTGCACTTTTTCACATATTCCCTATCAAACATAAGAGAAAGATAGAAGTTTATTGTGGATTACTCAGAAAACCAGGCACAAGTGTTTCAAAACTCACACAATATTTTCCCCTTAAACTTCCTCACTTCCAAAAAAGCAACGGATTTTCTGGTTCACAGCACTATACCTCTGGGAGACCCTGGCCAAAGAGACTGCATTTCTGCTGCACCGTTGCAGGTCACAGCACCAGCCTGTGCCAGGCTAATGTGACCCAAGGATGCAGCCCCCTCCCATGCCCTTCCCCTGCGTGCATTCACAGCAGATACCACAACGGATTTACCTCCGGAGGCATTTCGTAAGCCTCATTCTCAGGATCCACAGGAACATCTGTATTATTCACCATTCCCTCCTGCAGGAAACTTTCTTCATTCTACATTTAAAACAGGGAAAGAAAAATGACAGACTGTAACTGTTTGCCTTGTCATTTATGGCAAAGAGCGTCTCTCCTCCCCATCCGCCGTTGAATTCTTGGCCTGTCCTTTGGTTGTTGGATGTTGTCAGGGGTTGTGAAGAGCTAGAGGACATCAGCTCCACAGAGATCTCCATGTTCCACAGGGTTATCCACGGGAATTACTACTATCATCTTGCTGAATAGCTGGAGTGCTGCTATCCCATTTCTCTCTTGCCATGGAGAGACCAAGAAGTCAATCTGAACAAAAGAACAGTACCACCACTAACTTGCCAAATATCTTTGGAAAATATTTTAATCCCACAGAAAATGCTTTGGCCAAGTCATGAAGCAAACCAAAACAAGTTTTTTGCTCCTTAAGAAACTGATCTGGGAAACACAGTCCCACACAAATTGTTTAAGTAGGTTATCACTTAATTTCTGTTTAACTACTTGGGGGAATACAGTCACAGGTATGCAAAAGTAGCTGTAAAAGCAGGCCAAAAGAATTGAATAGTATCAAGACAAACAAATGAAACAGTAATTTCATTATATATTTTTTTTATGTTATAGACACATCAATCCTCTTATAAATCATTATTTATTTTACAGTTTTTCCCTTTTCACAGTACATTTCAAAGTGGCCAAAAAAGGGAGAACTATTATAACTCAGACCATTGTATATTGGTTTTTTCCTTCAGTTTTAGAACCTAATTGTATTGGGAAAAGTTTTTTTCCTTTAATGGGTCACACCTCTATATGCTTTCTTACATCAATCAGCATGTTACTCTATGCAATATTAGTATATGATACATAGCACTACCTGATACCCAGCTTCTTACACTTTTTTCTGGGCATCCATTATTGACCACTATAAAAGCGCTTCTGTTTTATATAGCAATTTTCCTAAGAGCCTCTTGGAATTAATGGGATTGCAGCGTTGTAAAGAATAACTTGCTGAGTGAGATTACTTACACATTGTCCTAGAACTATAGATACTATTTACCATCTGAAGCAAACAAAATCATAAAGGAAAAAACCAATTCTGATTGGGCCAATTCCCATAGTAGTTGTTACTACAGAAGTTCACACAGAAGAAACATGAGTTTTGCCAGAACAAAGACTGCTGGAATTTGTCCTGAACTGTAAGAAAATGGATATGAAAACAGACAGAGTAGCTCAGTGGAACTATTGTGACCATGCTGATTTATAACAGTTGCCAATCTAGACAGAAACACACTAAAAAACAATTGCAGACACTCAGGAGGAAATTAACCTAAAAAAAATCCTGCAGACTGGTAGCATAGACCGAAATACAAAATTAAGTAAATCACAAACCAGACTAATGAGGTAATTCTTCAAAGTCTGCAATTTATAGGATAGTGATGCTAAATGAAATTTAGGGTATAGACAAAATGAGGATAAGAGAAGCTAAACCTGAAGCTCACCTCTGCGAATTTAACACAAAACAGAAAATCATATGCAAAATAGGTGTCTCTCAACCCTCTTTACCTTCACACAGTATTTATCATGCTTCTGCTGTCCACCATTTGCCACATATTAGCTCCTTCTGTGGTTTAATCAGGTGACCTTAGTCATAATTCCCCATTCCTCACTTGCTGCATCCCTCCATGCACAAATTGTGACTTTATCTGCCGAAGACAAATCCTGTTCTTCCTCGGTTTGGTCACCTTTTTTGGCACTGACATTTTTTATGTACACACGTTTTTCACCCTCACCATCAAAGTCCCTGATGCGCCATAATGTGGATTCTTCTCTCTAGGTCTTACTTCAGACTTTAAAAGGTCCAGTATGAAGATATCTGGTCCCATTTCTTCTCAGTGGGGACAGATATAATTCTTCCATGTGGAAGTCCCTGTGGAGTCAACGCCTACTATTCTGCCAAGTTCCTTTTGTGTGTGTGCCTGCTATCAGTTAACAACCTGTGCTGCTCTATGGCATAGTTAACATGGACAAATTCCGCATGGACAAATTCCAAAAGTCAAGGGATACCGATGAATAAGGTTGCTAATATCTTTTTTTAGGCCTATGTCTGCCAGGAGAACTAGTAATTTTGGGTGTTCAACATGACGGGTAAATTTCAAGCATGAAATTATCAGAAAAACTGGGCCCAATTTCAGTTCTCTCCCAGCTTATCAAAACACTCAAGCTCCTAAGATTATTTGATGTGTAATATTTAATTACTCTAGGTTCTAAATAAATTTTTAGGAGTATTTATGCCTATTTATTTTTATGAGAAGTAGCATCAATCCCTATCAGCTTGGACTGAAATAACTAAACAGTACACCCAATGCAAATTTTAAAGCTGTTAACTGAGCACTTGATCTAACATATCAGCTCGAAAAACCTACAGCTCTAGTCTACTGCTCTTCAGTTTAAACCAAAATAAAATTTAATTTCTGCTTCCCCCTATCATTAAGGAACAGCTTTGCCTAGCAATCGGTACATCAAGTAAAACCAAGCCCCAAATCAGTTTTGAGGTTGCACGAGGAAGAAAGCATGCAGCTTAATGTTATCTGTAGCAGGAAAACAGATGGCAAGTGAAACTGCCAGGACCATTAGTGACAACGAAGAAAAAGATTTGCCAGCTGAATTTCAAAGAAGATCTTCAAAGCTCATACACTCTTTGTTTGTTAGGAACCTCTGCCATGGGTTTGGACTGTCCATCAGGATTACAGGGACACAGTGCCTAAAAAAGGCTAAGCTTATCATCTTCCCAAGTTCCTTCAAGGAGTTCAGGATGGAGATTCCTCCACAGCTTCAAATAAAACAATCAGCAGCACTAGTAAAATACAACATCAATCACAACACCAGTATTTTTTCAAATGAAGCAAATCATAAGCCATACCCAACCATCAAGGGAACTCTTTGCCCGGGAAAGGCTTATCACCTTTGTCCAGCTGCAAACGGTAACACAAACACCACCTTTCATGTTGTCACTGTAGTTCAGACTAGAATGACATTACTCAAGGTCACATTTGTTACATTTAAACGTTTAGCATAGGTGATCACATCATTTTTTAATGGTGGCGCTCTCTGCTACTGATGTACCGTCCCTCCCAAGTTAGGATATCACAAAAGTAAACAAGCACCCCCAGTAACACAGAGCCATGTACAGTACACCTTATATCAGTATTTACTTCTTTAAAACAAAGAAACGCAATTTTATGTTCTCATGGTCAATAATTCCATATCCTAATTCGGTTACGGAAGAGGAAAAACACTCAATAGACCAATTCTTGTCTTAGTATGAAAGACACATTTTACTCTTGAAGCTGCCACCTCTATTCTTAAACCATACAGAAGGTGATTTCCAGAGGGAAAGCTTTTTATTAGAAGATCTGAAAAGCTAAACAAAAGCTTCTCAGAGACGAAGTCCATTTTTAGCTGAGAAAAAAAAAGAAGCTCTTCTGCAGGGAAAACGCTTTAAAAAGGGAAAATCGCAACTTACGCAACAAGGAAGGTGGTAAAAGAATGGCAAGGTAGTCCCCTGACGATTCCCTTAAGAAGAAGCAAATGCCCACCTATATCTTGGTTTGAAGTGTGGTCACTGTGGGTAAGACTTGTATTTCTGCATCTCCAGAATCTCATGCCCTCAGACCCCGTGTTATGGGAAGCAAGCTTTGGCAGCTAGCCAGAGCTGAGCACACCACACCACCGTTCCCAGGTACCAGTGGTGGTGTTGGTTTGGGCTGTCTGTGTTCCTGCCTGCTTCTCGCACAGCCCAAGACCTACGTGCTATCAGGCTACCTCGCAAGCCCACCCACACCCTCCCTGGGAATGAACGGCTACAGCGTACACCCTCTCTCCCAAAGCATGCTGTGCACTCATTTTGTCAAGCAACTTCTATCAGTTTATAAACAAAGGGGAGACAGCGTCCCATCACTGTAAACTGGTACGTTTGCAAGACCTGAGGCGCCAGTTCTGACTCAAGGAGCAGGTAAAAAATAACTGGCATACAAGAGCGGCAAAAATAAGATGTGAAGTACAACTTACTTGCTGCAGTGGCCCCAAAATGTTGACTCGTCCTCCTCTGCTATGGGAAGGAATCCTGCTAAGCTGTGTGCATGACAGTGTGAAATGACCCACTTTTGCAACAAAATACTAATCAAACTAATTAAAAAGTCTTCCTGAAGACCCGGTCTTGTTTAAATTATTGAGTACTTGCCAAAACTTCAGGCCTATTCCTTTTACCAGGAAAACATCACCAAATGGGTTTACCTTATTTCAGCATTTTTGCTGAAAATTGCACCCCATTCTTTCGCACC
Source organism: Chionis minor (assembly GCA_013398295.1). Taxonomy (NCBI): domain Eukaryota; kingdom Metazoa; phylum Chordata; class Aves; order Charadriiformes; family Chionidae; genus Chionis; species Chionis minor. Next base: position 1,082,664 of record VZSF01006303.1, read on the forward strand.
TCATAACACTCTTGGTGGAAGGCGAGAGGCCGTTTAAGATCCCCAACACATGGAAAACAGACTGAGTGGTCTGCTCACGGTACCACACCTATGTCACCACCATGTAGTGAAACAGTCACCTTCAGGAGCGTGCATTCAGCCCTCTCGGTGACATGTCTTTGAATGCCAAATTACTGCCATCAGACAGAATTGTTTTTATCTCAAGTCACGGATAAAACCAACTTCAAAAGGAAGTACTGTAATTGCAATTTAGGAGCCGATCTGAGCATTATAATTTACTACCTCTCTGGGTAGTAATATGTTTTTTCTTTCCAGTATGATTGCTGAAGGAGTCCTAGTCATGTATATTCTCATGATTATTGGAGACTAATAATTCCTTCCAGCGTGATTCCATATTCTGAGACGAATAAACCAGGCTACTGAAGGCCCAGCTCTTAAAACGTTTATACTGGCAAGAGATCACCCTGGAAGTTACTTCCACTAATCACAGAGGTCAGAAGGCATCTCCGGAGATCGTCTAATCCAACATCTCAGCTCAGAGCAGGATCCTCTACAGCAGGTTGCTCAGCGCCGTGCCTGGGTGGGTTTTGATCATCCCCACAGACGGAGACTCCACAATCTTGCTGGATAACCTGGTCCAGTGTTTGACTAATCACACAGCAATAAAGCTTTTAATTACATTTAAATGGATTTTCCTGCATTTCAATTAGTGCCTACTGCCTCCTGCCATTTCACTGGGCACTGCTGAAGAGTCCGGTTCTGTCCTTTACCCCCCGCACCCCATCAGGTATTTATACACATTGGTAAGTTCCCCCCATAGAATTTCTTATTCATGTTGTTTTCACACTTGCTGATTTTCTGTTCGTTCTTGAGACCTCTATGAAATTTCTCATGCAGGTATTATGGGAGGATTTTTTCTCTAGTAGAAAGCACAATTATATATATAAAAATGTCAGGCTGGCTTCAAACACCTAACAAATTAATGTAACATGAGAAGTCGTAGTTAATTTCAACAAACTAGATTATTATACACTCAATGAGCACTGGTCACGCCACATCACTTGCCAGCCTGTTATTGAGTGGTTTATAATTATTGACTCGCTGTGAACCAAGGTAAGAAGCTCTATGGAAAAAGCAAGGAACTATAATAGGGAAGAACCTGGTTTACAAGATAATTTTGGTACACCTCTTTTGTAAAGACCTTTAAAGTCTCTTTTGGAAAGACACCTGAGAGCCCCGATGAAATGTTCCATGCAAAGCATTTTTAACGCAGTCCTGTTTGCTGTATGTACGCACCACCTGGTACCCCGGGGAGCTTGACATAAAAATAAGAATGAAAAAAATAAATCCAAAAAATCACATCAAATAGCATTATTACATTGCAAAATTACCAGGTACTGATGGATTAGAGTAAGGGTAGTATTGCCTTATACTGTATTTCCTAGTTCTGTGCACACCAAGGACAGAAACGGCAGAGAGATGGGATGTGATTCTTGGTGAGCAAGTCCAAACTGTGCTTTTCCAACTCAACAACAGGAAGGACAGACATGGAGACATTCAACACCCACCTGGATGCCATCCTGTGCAACCTGCTGTAGGTGGACCTGCTCTGGCAGGTATGTTGGACTAGATGATCTCCAGAGGTCCCTTCCAACCTCTACGATTCTATGATAAGGGAATTTGACATTCCCCGAGCTCACCAACTGGTCTGAGTAGCTCACCTGGAGAAGCAGCCATGCCTGCTTCCTGCCTGCCTGCCAGCCACAGTCACGTACCTCTTTGCAAGCCCGGGTACTAAGTCTAGCCCAGTACTAGTGAATTATTGAATTTGCTGTTGTTACAGTCTGGATAATTGTACTCGTAATCTGTCTTTATTACCACACCATCATTTAGACATAAATTGTTTATCCTTAAGCTGTTTGTCTCGTGCCCATTATTGCATCTCAAAGCTGTAATTCATCAGGGCTGCCTGAAGCCCTTACGACTGGTAACCGAATATCCCTCCAGCCTGACTAAATCCGTTTCATTTTGGTATTATGCACCCTGTAAGAAGTTTGTTCAGGAACTGTCAGTCATCATATGGTGGAGCTTAAAGAAAATTTTTGGGATTCCTTTTGTATACCCTCAGTTTAGTTGTTACGCATACTGTCCAAATTCACCTCTTACTACAAGCTTCTGGAGAAGCAATTTGCTGTGCCAATGGGATTAAAATTCCCCGTTGAAAATAAAGTAAATTGTATTCTTTCTTCTCCACCAAATATCAGGATACTTAGGGGTTGGATATTAGACCTAAGTGAACAAATAACCGTCTTTTCCATTAGGTAACTTATTTTTTTTATAGATATTTTGACTATAAAGCCCAACTTACCAAATGGAAGAAAAACCCTTGAACAAAGCAGCAAATTCCCAACAACATGCAAAACAAAGATATGCTAGGATGGCCTCAATTTATTTACTTTCCTAGTCCTAAGGTATTAAATAAACAGAGCTGACTGTTTATAACTGAGTTGCCAGGTCAGCTTAGGAGGCTCTAAAGCTCCCCACACTCATTGCAATACTCCGTGCCTCCAAGCCTCAGCTCTGAATGACAAAGCATTAGCAGCACTCTAGTGGTTTTACTCTGGAGATACAGAGAGGAGACATATCTGTGCACTAGCTAGAAAGAAGTAAACTGTTTTAATTACTCCTAAGCTAAACACCTAAGTGAAGGAAATGATGAGAAAGCATTATGTGTGAAGGAAATTAGCTATTCCAGTGCACAACTCATTTAGAGTACCAATAATGAAATGGAACTACCGTCCTCCTTCTCCTTAAATGGAGAGTGGAAGAAGAGATATTTAATTAAAGAAATAAATGTCAGCGTGACAGCACAGTTCCAAAGAAAGGGCAACATAGTGCCTCCAAATGCTACAGGCTGCATTTTGACCCATGCTTTTATGCCCTTCACTTGGCAATGACTAAAGCAATAAGAATAAAGACCCATGGAGAGAGGAATGAACGTGAAGACTGCCTAAGTGTCTGTGGTAACAGGTCCATCTTGGTGTCTATAAATAGTTGGAAATACTTGCTGTTTACAAATATTTATGAACAATTATGAACAACAAAGATCCTGTCTATTTTTGTTTCCTTCCTTTAAAATTCCCCATTTACTATTACTTGTAAAGATGAGACCCAACTTAGTTCAGAGCACAACAGGATCATTTCTGTGAACAATCAACTTTCCTCAAACTCAGATTCATGTTTTGCATTAACCGGGCTGGTGAAGTACATAATTAGGGCTGCTGGTATGTTGTTATTTGCTGATAAATGGATGTGGATTACAGGTAGAACCCGCCCATCACCCAGGTCAGACCAGCAGGCCATATGAGTTCTGAAGAAATGGACACGTGTATTAATTACAGGTGACTTAAAATAACAGGTTGCCTAGGGGCTGAGTTAATGTGCCATCCATGTAAATGCATCCAGAACACAGAGTCCCTTCAGCTTCATCTTTTTCAGCTCCCAAACCTATGATGACATTGGAAACTCCACAGGCAGGGAAAGAAAAAGCTAGAGCTTACCATTTAGAAATACTAAAGTAATTTCTAACTGCAAAATATTGGGAATGATACATGCTAACTAGACGTCACACCAGGGGGATGTGGTCACAGCTGTGTGTCACTTGACATTCTCCTGAACAAGGTAGAGAAGCATAGGTCAATAAAAATATTTTAGGATAATTGATCTGCTTGAACAATATCCACTATCAACACTGTGATTTACGTTCTCAAATCTGAAGTTTCAGAGTGCAGTTTCATAGAAATCTTGAGTCCAGAAATACGACTATTTGCAATAAGGATTTGGAAGAAGGATCAAGGACTGTACTTAACTGTTCTCAGACTTATGCATTAAGAAGGAACAATAGACAGCCTGAGTTTATTTTATTATTACTACATAATTCAAAGATACCTTGACAAAACTGAATAAGTGACTGAAACAAGTAAGATGCAGCTCAATAGAAAAAGGTGTTAATGTGCTGCACTTGGGCACTCACCAAATCAGAGAGTGAGGGAAAACGGTGCACAGAAAAGAATTACAAAGTCAAAGAAAAACATAAACCAGCAATACCATGTTACTGCAAAAAAAGGCAAGCCATTCTCTCATGTATTAACAAGGCCCGTGAGATAATCTGCTTGGTCTCATCCAGCCCAGGGGTGCTTTCTTCTGAACACAGAATTCAGTTTACACAATGCACTTTACTGGGGATGTTGGGAGACCCAAAGGAGAACGACCACATCCTAGGATAGAGAGAAAAGATGAAGGAACCTGTCAGGAAAGTATAACTGAACTAGGTTTATATAATCCTAAAGGAATTGCCTTAATTAGAAGTCTTTAAGAACAGCCTGGCCCTACGTCTGTCACGAGCTCCACGGGATTAACTAAACCCATCTGTTCCCCTGCAGCAATGGAGAATTCTCCAATCTGTATGAACCCAACACCAAGAACGACCTCCAAGGATGATACCAGAGCTTTGTCTTCATTAAATAAAACTAGAACATAACGATACACAATTGATCACATTAACTAAAACAATAGTACACATCAGCTTTGCAGCCAGCATAGAAATGAGCAATCTTGTTCAGATTTGGCTCTAGTAAGTCATTAAAGATGATCTCAAACATCATGGTCCTAGTCAAAGCTGCAAAGTTATTTTACCGTGCTTTATTTAAAACTGTTTGAATATCATAATCACATTCCACCATTACAGACATTTTAAGTGCAGACAAACTCCAGAAGAAGTTATTGTATAAACTCCATGACTATATATACTCCTTCCTAAGAAATAAAAATTAAAAAAATTAAAAATAAAAAATAAATTAAAGGAGGAAAGTAAGTTCCCTCTAAAAGAATTCTCTAGTCACAGAAACAGTTCAATCAATGCTGTATTACCTAAAAGAGCAATCTCTAAACGATTGTTATTTCTGACCAGCCACCCTCTAGCATCATGAACAGCCTGAGTTCCCTCTCTGTTACACACAGCCCCAGAGACAGCACACATTTTGATTCTGTACCTCATCTTACGTTAGCACATTCACAAAGCGATGAAGTAACCTCACTCATTTCCAAGGAATTTTTTAAAGAAAGAGACAGATCTCTCTACAGATAGTGGAAAGAGGGCAGGGTTTTTTCCTTTTAGCTTTTCTCTACAGCACAAATGGATAAGCTAATGCAATCAGCATTGACTCATTTGCTTTTACTCTGCAGCACGTTGAGCTGTGGGCCGACAGGAGAGCTAGCGGCAGCACGGTCACCTTCAAAGGCTGTAATTGATTGACAAGACGTGCTGCTAGTGAAGTGGTTACCCTTCAGTTATTATCAGTGAGCATCTCTCTAAAGCGTTTCTTCAATTCCAACCTATTATGCCACTTTACCGAGCTGGGGAATTTTAAAATACGGTTCTTCTAAGGAAGAAACCAGCTGTTGCTCTGAAAAACACCTGCAACAATTATTTGAACTACAAAGGTTTCAGGAGTATTTTCTGCAAATGTGATCTATTCAGCAGCAGATCAAACACTACAAACGACTAGAGAGTCAGCCTGCATTTTAAAATGTATATTGCTGAAGCATCCCTCTTCATCTAGAAGCAAGTATACAACAATTCTGAGCTTTCACTTGCATTGGGAAAGATTAATTCACAGTCCAGTGGCACGAAACACAAACATCTTTTCAGCTTATTCTTCTCCCGTAGAAGAAGAAATAATTCTTTTTAACTAAGTGGAAAGAATTATTTAATGAAGTTTACTTAGCAAGGTGCAGAAGGTGAGGAGACTCTTAAAGGACTAATACCTAAGTATATAATACTTAGGTTTTCTTACCCTCCTCCCCCAGCACTGTTACTGTTATCTTTGCTTTTCGTTTCTGGCTTAGATGAAGGAAAGCATCAGACTGAAGTCTGCTGTCCTCTACACTGCATGACAGTGGAGTTCAAAGCAAAACAGCCTTTCCCAGGACAAATTCTGTTCTTACCTATGTCAATACAAGCCTGGTGTAACTCTTCACCTCACTAAATCATTTTTGTGCTCATACCTGTATTGCTGAGGGCAGCCTGCCTTTGTGATCCTCTTTTCAGACATCTGCTGCTGTTCCAAAAGGGATACATACTGTTAAAATCTTCACCACTACTTCATCTATAGCAAATTATAAGAGTGCAAGTTTGGATGGCCTTGAGGAGTCACCTAAGTTGCACCTCTGCTTTAGGCAGGTTCAGCTTTCCCTAAATCATTCCCAACAGATGTCTGGGAAAAGCCACCTTAAAAGCCTCCAGTGACAAAAATGCCACAGCATCCCCAGGCAATCTATTACTGCACTTAATTACTGTTACCATTAACATCTTTCCTGGTGCCTAACCTCAATCTCTCTCACAACCATTTAGCACCCATATTTCTAGTCCCATTCCCAGGGGACACAGTCCCCCTTCTCTTTGTAGCAAGTGTTTGATGCTGGAAAAACTGTTATCCTGACTCATTTCAGTCTTCTCTGGACTAAGCCAGCTCATTCTGTCCACAAAACACAGTTCGGAAAAAAAACCTGTTGAGGATCCACTACCCTGTACCTCTGGTGCTCATTTATGAGAGCTGCACACAAGGTCAAGTCCCGCCAGAGTGGGGACACGGCTGTTTGGTGTTTGGAGCAGAGTCAAGTAGGGCAGAGACGCTGCTCATCAGGCTGACAGAGGAAAAGGAGGGCAAGCCCCAGCGGTGTCTAACGTCAGAAAACTACCTGTATCAGTGTGGGCTGGTGATCTCCTCAGCTATAGGTGGAGCTTCAAAGGGGAATTGTTACTGCACTATTTTTTACCAGAAAGAGCCTTCTATTAATAAACTCCGCCAAACCATTTGAAATTAAAATGCAGAGCTGCTTTTAAAGGATCAAAGAAGCATAGAAAGTTAGTTGTCAGAATTGTTAGAACGACACTTTCCTTCTGATCCTTTCTTATTATTAATCACAGTAGCTCCCCAAACTTCACCTGCTAAGCAGGGGTCTGCCCTCTGTACCTGGGAATGCACTGGAGTCACAGCAGAGTAACCACCATAAACTGCTACAATTCACAAGAAGCAGTTGGTCCCACAGCCACAAGGAGCATAAGGAAAGGGAAATATACCCCTTTTCCACACCTGCTTTTATGGCTTGAAAGAGGGGACTCTACTCCCACTCCAGCCACCACCCCACTAATATTTAAGAGAGGAAAAAAAATTATGCATACACACCAGAGAGGCAGCATGCAAAAAAACCAGCTGAGGCAAAGCATTCATTCTGTTCCCTATATCCAGAGCAGCAGGTAAAACCACACTTCTGTCAGGAAGTTTTGAGTGAAAGACTGCTTAGTGATTGCACTCACTACACCTTCTTTGGAGTTAAATAGAAAAAACCAAACCCCTTTTCTTCAAATTCATGGCATAAGAGTAAGCTGTATGTGATTTACAGAAGTCCAAATAAAGTTGAGGAAGAATATTTTCATGCATGTCATGCTGATGAAAATGATTATCAAAGGTTATTCTATAGACGAGGGTGCTCAGTTAAAACAGAGGAGGAATTGAGAGAACACGTGGCAAATCAACTACAGTTACTACAGTTCTTTCTCTAACACGTCACATTCACAGTTCCTGCAATAAACACCGATATACTGCCCAGAGCAATACAACATCTTCAGCATTTAGGTTCTCCCTATCATGGAGCCCTTGCATATTTTCAGTATGACGATGATGCAAAAAGACTAGCCAGGACCAGTCCACACTTCATAAGAAGATGGTGCGTTTATGGTAAGACTCCCCGTCATTTGAAAACACCACAAAAACCTATCTGCTACCAGCCATAAAGATATTTCTGTACACATATTGCTTGGTGAACATTTAGGTGAGAATGAGAAATGAGAGCCAGATCTTGAGAATCACCCATGCAGAACTGAACACAAACAACACACTTGCATGATTGCCACAGCTGGATGCCCAAGGGTTTGCAAATGCTCAAGCAGTATCAGTTAGACACACAGCTAGTAAATTCATGTGCAAATGCCATTTTAGAAATGAACCATGCTAGAAAATACATGGAATACAAGGCTAGAAGTAAATGTAGTTTGCCATGAACAAACTAAATGAAATTCAGCACTATGCTATACCATCATCTTTTAATCATGATTTCCAAATCATTTGGTTTCAGTTATCTGACGATAAGTATTTGTGCATTCCCATCATAGGGGTACTTAAACGGCTGTCATTAAAGTATGATCATTTTTGTAGTGGCTTAGCATAAAGCCAGTTGATGTGTTTACTATGTCATAATAACCACTGTTCAACAAGCAGACTGAATGAGAAACCATACTGAAAAATAACAGTGATTTCTGTTGTATATGTGTATCATTTCTGCAAAAGCAGGCAACAAACTGCCTGGTTCTTATTCTTCGTTTTAGTTGCCCATCTACCAAGAATTATCCAAGAAAGGCGGTGGTATTGGAAATTACAGACACGACTGCTCTAATGCTATTAATCTCCTTCCTATACTTGCAACATTCCAAATATATACCCGCAAAATGTGGATGCTTAGTGGGCTACATTTACCAAAACAGGAGACACTTCTGGCCAGGATGTGCCTTGGACCATCTAGCATCCTCAAAAAGCTAATCACAGAATAATAGCTAGTACCACAAATATTCAGAAGCATTTTTCTGAATGGATTCTTGCAGAAAAGGAATTCAATACATTCTTTGCAACAGCAACAAGAAACGTATACTATATGTAAAAAAACTGATAAGAGAAGCTTAAAATAACTTTACTAATGAAAGCTTAAAAGCTGATCTACTTGAATTATTTTTACAGATGTAAAATCATATAAGCCCCACTTCAGCAAGAGATTTTCAAGCATACAATTAAGCAAGTAGTTAGTTCCATGGAAGTCAAAGCTTTTACACATGTTGAATACTAAAACAATGCTGTAGTGAATCAAGAACTAACTTCAGAAATCCAAAGTGTTTCAAGTGCCAAAGAGCAAACTACTTAATATAACAAGGTACAATGTCTTTGAAATCCGATACAAACTATTTTTATCTAGCGAGATAGACTCCGCATTTATCCATCTGTAATTTCCCAAATTAAATCAGTGCCAAGAGAGCTCTTCTACTGTACCCACAATGCAATAGGTGCATCAAGACTGACATATAAAGGGACAACATTCAAGCAATGTGTGTTCCTGATACATGTTCGACTGTCTCCGCGGAAAGCAAGATTTACTAGGCCAAAGCAGACTTTGAAGGCAATATTCCCCCAACAACTATTCACTGCGGAAACAGAACCCCTTCAGCACTGAAGTTATTTTTTATACTGCTGCTGATTATCTAGCATGAAAGAAAAATGCTCTAGCGCTTTGTGTTGTGTGGGTGATGCTCCCATTTCCCAGTTGAGTTAGGCCCAATGTGAATAGCGGGGTAAAGTATTCTAAATTGGCTTGTATCAGTACAGTGACTCAGTGATCACTGCGCAAGTGGGAGGACTTCAAGCATTTGACATTGCTTCTCATATTCTTGCTGTCACAAATGCAAATGTTAGAGAATTTAAACTCATTTTTATCTTGTCGTTTTAAATTCCTAAAAGGGACCTTTGATCATTCAGCAGCCTGTTAAATATTTAGCAGTCAGGAAGAAATGGGGTTTTTTCCTTCCATGATTGTTTAACTGGTTTCAAATTCAATACTAATTCCTTCATGTGAATACAGTATCTCACCATTTGCCCATTTCTCCAGAAAAAAGAAAATCCTGAAATTAAAAATTGATCCGTCTCCTAAACTTTAATGAAAAAAGAAGACAGCACTAATATAAACAGAGAGAAGACAGTGTTGTGAACCCCATGAGCTACAAAATCTGTATGCACAGAACGCATGTACATCTTAGGGGCTTCTATGAAATAAATTTTAATTACTGTGTCCCCTTTCAAAGCCAAGTGCCTTGTGAACAGCGGCTGGAGACACGCTCAACTCATTGAATGCAGAATTAACACTACCCTCTTCAAAGGTGCAGGACGCCAGTCCTGCAGGCACCAGTACCCTAAAGCCCTTGGACACGTTCATCCCATTGAAGTGCCTGCGATTGGTTTTCATCGTAATACTAATCACACACACTGAGGACACGTGTGTCTAACCAGAGAGCTGAAATTAAACACCCGGGAGCACTGAGATGTAACCAGCCCCGTTGCTCAGGCTCACCTCTGTTAGCAACCTAAGGAGGGACGGCTCCTCCACCCTCCCACACAAACCCTCTCCCGTGCTTGTTAGCGTGTCTGTTATATTAATGACTCATCCACATCGTAAAGTGCCAGTTCGGATTCTTCATTAATCATCTTAAGCACACCGGCTTCTGCAGCTTGCTCAGAGTCCCAGCTCTATCAATAATTCAGGTTTCAGCCTTACAAACACAGGGAAGGACTTTGTGGGTCAAGCCTTGTACTTCAGCAATGACTTTGGAACTTCACCGAAAACACCTTTCGGCCCTAATTCCTTTTTCTTCAGCCCAGTGTTGGGTATCTCCTGGATATTTGCTACCAGCCAAAACATTGCCTTCAAAACGTGATTGTTAAGTTGCATGGGTGGCCACCACAAGTGGCCACCGCTGGTGCGTTCCCAGTGACATGCTTGTACAGAGAATTAGTCATATACCACAGCCCAGCCAATATTCCCAGTAGAAAAAGCTCTGACTAGCTTGTTCGACAGTATGAAAAACCTAGAGCAGATAATGAATGCACTGCACTACAAATTGATTTATTCTTCAGGGGAAGAAAAAAATCTCACTTGAAGTATTCTGCAAAAGGTGCTGTATGCTTTATGAGAATGAGAAAGCCACTGAGAAGAGCTGCAGGCTGTGGGGAGGAGCGTTGATTTTTGATGGACTACTGCCGCTTTCTCCTGCATCCCAGCCACCACTAGATTAGACTCACGGCTCCTTCTTTACATCCCTTTCAATTAACTGTTTCTTAATTATTTCTATAACAACATCACTTCATTCCATTTGACAAATTACCTTTTTCTATTAACGCTAACTACAAAGTAACCTGGCCTCATACTCTAGATTAAAACAGGTTTCTCACAAATAAACACCAGGGTGAAGGGCACTGTTGGCAAAAACTAACAACGCGTAACTGATGCTAATTTATGTCCACTTATCAGTTAGCCCATCAGTTTGTTCTCTGAGAATACTTCAGAATCGCTGTCAATCACACAGACAACCCAAGAGGCTTTATCACAGAGACTAATAGAATAACTCTCCCTCCTAACTTCTTACACCAACAAATGTACCATTTGATACAGAGGTCAGAGCTCAGACACAGTAGCACAAGTAACCTGACAGATACCCAAACAATGCATCAAGGTTGTACCACTCCTTGACATACTGCTTTCTTAAAGTGCACATTTTCTAGGTTTCTAGAACCACATATTTGGCAGGTGTGTATCACAGAAGTTGTGCTGACTTCAGATCCTGTGTTCGATCACTTATCTACCATGATGGATCTTATCTACTAAGACTATAATTCACCCTGCAGCATCATTGCAACTCTAAAAGAAAAATTCATTAAGGCCACAAATCTTGGAGACGCTTTTACACAGTTCTAACTGAACACTCAGGTGTAAGATTTAATTAACTGGAACACAGACCACTGACAATTTCAGAGGAAGATCAGTCAATCCTACAGTCACAGCATCATTTGAATTCTCCCAGTACACACACATTAAAGAGCTTACACAGTCCTGATTAGGCATAACTGTTCAACTGCACCCTGTGAAGGCAGACAGTTTTGGTAGGGACTTGATTCTGAATGATCCCACTTGTTCTTCTGAAAAACAGAAGCTGCTACACAGCAGCTGATGGAGGTTTGGTTGTACACAAAGCAAAATTAAATTTATTAGTTACTTTATATAGCAAACATACCAATGGAAAATGATACAAAAACCCAGGAACTCCATTAACATACACCCCAAAGTTCACATTAATGAATACAGAGAGCTCCATGAAAAAAAAAAAGGCAAGTATTTTCTTAATATTATAAAGCTGATGAACGTCTCCAATGTTGAAGGAAAAGTAACTTCAACTAACAGAAGTTTAATGATGAGAGTGATCCTAAGAGTAGAAACACGCTCATTTTGTCCATCTGCGAGGGCTCATACTGCAGCTGTTCCTCACTTCCTGGGCTTTACTTTCTGGAAAATAACCATCATGTGGAAATCTACTCTCTCTCTTCTCAGTAGCCACGGCTGGAACAGTTATTTGTATATTAGGTTTTGGGCTTGTGCGGCCTACTAACAATTCCTTATTTTTATCTTCTTATGTCACATCCATCATAACTGCTTTTCATTGAGACAGTTTTGAAAGGCTGTATTTTATTTTGGTTTAAATCTGGTGAGCAATTTTCACCTCCAGATTATAAAACCGAGCTTTTAAAGTGCTTGTCTGAGAAGTTTCAGAGCCTAAATACAGAAGAAAAGAAAATACTATGGCAATATACATCTGGTTGGGAGGGATGCAGATTTGGCAACAACGGGCCAGGAAAAAATAGGTGTCATTGAGCATCTGGTCCAAAACCTTGCAGAAAAATTTACTTGAACCGCAAAGATTTTCTCAGATATTTCTGAGTTCCATTAATACTCATTTATTTTGCTTCCTTCATACAGTCAAGGCAGAACATTTGCAGCTTTATCTGAAAGCTTTACAGCACCAAATGATTTGGTAATCAGTTGTCACACTGCAATGAGCAGCTAGAAGTGTTTAACTTCGGGAATACTCCCCTGTGGTGTGACAGGCAAGAAAAATGTAAATAAATGACCCTCTGAATATATAATAATAATAGTATTAAAAAAAAAAAAATCAACAAAGTAACCCAGACATCAACTGAAAAAGCTTGTTTACAGCTTTTGGGGCATGGATTCCCAGAGAGTTGGTTAACTTCACCTCAGTGCTCTGCTTCAGCCAAGCCAAAGGCACAGCTCTTCACATATCACTCTCCACAGAGGACAGGGAAGGTTTCTTCTGTGACTGTGGCTGCCAGATTGAACCCACAAAAGCCTATAACACCATAAAGACTGGATGTATCAGGTTAAGTGGGTCATTCCCTAGCACTTGTGTCTTAGAAACACCACTCCAGTTCCTTCTGGCACAAGTGTCTGCAGTTTGCCTAAAGGAAGTGTTCATTCCTCCTCTTGCCTCCCTAAATAAATACCTTTCTGGCACGGATGTACCTGAGCATGGAAAACAACCTACTTTTATACACACTGCATACGAGTGACACATTTGGCTGTGAGGCAACGGCCTGAGACCTGAGCTTATTGCAGCAAGGAGTAGCCCACAGCTGACAGAACTCCCAGCCCAGCTGAGCTCACGTCTCAGGCGGCTTTGCTTTTCTGCCTGAAATACATTTTGTTTCCCCTTCTGCTTTTGATTTATTTGTGGGTTTGTTTTTTTTTAACATCACAAACCACAAATCCAGCAGCCATGTGTTGCCTGCCCCTCAAAATCACAGCTTCTCTGGCAGGTGGCCCCTCAGCGAGGACCTCACCGTTCCCATCTCACCGTGCTTTTCACCTTGGGTACGAGCAGTCCTCCCAGGCCAGCCAGCGCTGACCTGTTGCAATGAACGGTCACCTGCCATTACATGGGAAGATGCACCAGCCCAAGGGGCCACACCTTTGGAAGTGATGAAGCTTCTCTCCTCCATGTCCTCAGAGGAGCACCTACCATGCTCCAAGCACTATGGTTGCTGCTGGATGGCTGTCAGCACAACTCCTCCAGGACGCTGGCCTGGTAGTTGAAGACTATCAAAACGCAGCACTCAGCAGACCTGCACTATCACTCAACACTCCAGCTCAGGGAACATCACTGCTGCAGCTCCAACACTTCAATTCTACATTTTAAAGGATCTTGAGACTTGCAATTTCAGTAAACTATCCAGTAGGCGCTTAAGTGTCCCAGCATGGCAAGAGTACTTATTAGAATACCAACGGAGCTTCCACAATACATTTCTTTGCTTTAGTCACGGCATTCTGACACTGCTCAATAGCCCATAGTTAACTGATTGCAAATTTAAAGTTGTCTTTCTGCATGGAAGTCAAACAAAGTAATTAACTCTACCTGCTGAGCTTGCCATAATACTGAGTGAACTCACCCTCCAGAAATCCCAGACTGAGTTTCTACTGGAAAGTTTTCTGGGATTAGTTGTATATACTGGCATCATGAAACCAGACCATCTTTACTGATATGTCTATACCAGCACCAACTCTCACAATGCACTGCTTTCACCGGTATGGCATACTCTGAAAAACTTCCTTGAACTACAACTTTTTCTTTTTTTTTTTTNCTGTGTTAGCATTTGAGATGAAGTTACTCAGAAAGCTATACCAGTATCTCTCTGCCTTCTAAATATAATCTTTCCTCAGACATCTAGCATAATGTCCCATGGTACACACGGAATCCGTTCAAACTTTCCATGCATTCAGTGACAGATTTAATTCTGCATTTGCCAGGTTGGGGATAATATAGATCTGCCAGCACTTCAACAACATTTATTTCCTTTCCCATCAATTACGAGACTATGTGGTTACTTGTTTTCTCCCAGTGACACATGACTGCTGAGAAAGAACCTATTTTGAAGTCTGTAAAGTTCACAAGCAAAAAGTGCCCTTTGATGCTTGCCCTTTACAAATGGCGCAGCAGGATCTGGCTCCCAGTCCCTCCCCAAGTCAACCTCTCCATGTCCCAGACTGCTTCTTGAGGTTCATTTGAAGTGTGGAGTGAAAAGCTTTGCACCACTGCAAAGCCAAATAATCCCAGAGGCTTGCCACGGTTTTGAAGTCAAGAGCATGCCATATGTACTTACGATTTTTGTTTTCTTCGGGAAGTTTTGGAGGGAAAAGTTGAAAATAAAATGCTCACTGCTGATACAAAGCAGTGCCTTCCAAGCGCAAACCAACGTTTCTACGCATGCAGAGACACTTTAGGCACCATGCTGTGATATTACCAGATGTGATCGTAACACAGTCTTTGCTTTGAAAAAATTACAATCATCACTTTTTTTTTGGGTGGGGAGAGAGAAGGAAAAGGTTAAAATGCACGTAATGTTCTTCAAAGGGCTACATTAGAGATACCAAGATAAGCAAAGCACTCAAAAAAATCATGACACACCATCTGCTCTCCTTTATCTTCTAACAACTATTAGCATTGCCAGTGTTGCCAACATTAGTCACCCTCCTCATGATATTGGTGTTTTTCTTATGCTCTCAGCTCCCGTAATCAAAATTACACAATTACATTTTATTTAAAATGAATTAAAAAAACTCCAATCCACCTGATGCCCGAGAAAACCAGTGCAAGCCACAAGCTCAGAAAAGCAAGTTAAAACTATTTAGACATATTCAGACCAGTAAATTTATTACGATAGTAAGCATAGTCCAGGGACTATTTTTCAAAATAGCTCAGTTTCCACAGGGGTACCAAAGTGATAACCAGACTTAAGATCCAGGGTAGTGTATTGAGTCTCTCAAAAAACCGGTTTTAACCGTGATTGCAGAATATTTGTAAAATCCTGTTGCAAGCCCCATTTTTCCATTGGCGTAGCTTTTAACAGAGAAATCAATTGCACTCCCTGCCTTTGGAAGTCAGGCAACGTTCAAACACTGAACCGCGCATCGATCACAAGTCTCATTCCCTCCTCATCCAAGCACAGCCCGTGTTAGCGTCCAGGAGCAAGGAATGAAAGCTCTGCCTCTCCTGCTGGCTTTACACTATCAGGATTACGTGCTACTCAGCTGCTTCACACGGTTTTTATTTTTATGTAAAGTGAAGAAGGTTTTTGCTATTCTTAAGCAGAAAGTATGTCGCGGCCACTGCCTGCTGGCAGCGGGGTGCAGGTCATGGCAAGCGCCATCAGCACTGGAGAGGTACCGGCACAGCCTGGGCTGGCAGGTGGAGAAGGGCAGCCCAGGCAGTGCTGCTCACGGGTGCTCTTCATCAGACTCAGCACGGCTGAGCTGGCACCTGAGAGATTTGGGTCACTTTAGGTGTAGCCGGCACCTGGGAAACACACAGAGCACGCCCTGCCCTCTCCCCATTGCATCCCCGGCACAGAGGCCAACCAAAACCTGAGTCTCGGCCTTTAATTAGAACCAAAGACTTGAACCCCATCATCCTGCTCGCCTGTTTGAAATGGGACGCAGGGGCTGTGTTGCGTAAAACCACTCCATTCTCTGCACGCTGAGTTACAGCCTGCATCTTTGGAAGTGCAACATCCTCCATGACTAATACCTGACTCACGTCAGGTCTGTATCACCAACAGTATCTAACACAGCCAGAAAACAGAGTACTTGCCCTCAGGTTCGAAGCTATTTTGATGCCATATGTGGCAAGGAACAAATATGCACAATCCTAGATAGCTGGTGCAAACAGGCTTGAAGGAACGTGATGCAACCCTGATCCCCATGACCCGCACTCAGCCCAAGCACTAGGGTCTCCGTGAGGAAGCTTCAACTGATGATACCCATCAGCTCAACTTATTTTAACTATAGCACCCCAGCGTGCTGATCCTCCTCAGGGTTTTTCCATGCACACGCTTAAGTTCACGTACTCACACAGAACGAACCCTAGAACTGATGCGGTCCTTTACAGGAACCAAGTCCTGGTGTTTCTTGTAGCATGATCTGTGGGAGGCAATTCTCAGAGCTGCGGTATCTTTTGCTTTCTATATTTTCTGATATGAAATACTGCAGTTAGTAATTTCCTTAGAACTATTACAGGCTTTTTTCCCCCTCAACTGATCCAGGAGAAAACAGAGATTTCAGAACATTTGAATGTTTCTTATAAAGTCACCTCCCTCTCTCCTTTGCTGCCAAGACTCCAGCCTCAATAAAACAAAGCCATTCCTCCCCCACACTTAAAACTACTGAGCTCATTAACTACTTAATGAATTTTGTGCTTTCCTGCTGCACAACTGCAAGCCTTAGCCTATTTTCCAAGCATCAACTTTATTTTTTGTTGTCATTTTTATTACCCAGTTTTGTGCACAGAGGTTTCCTGGGTGCCATGTGGACCAACCCATGGTTCTTCACAGCGTGAAATGAATAAATTAATAGAACAGCAGTATTAAAATGAATATTAAAACATTTATTTGATATGTCAAATAAAACTTGCAGCACCAAACCCAGAAGTTCCTAATTATATTGCACTAATTAAGAAAACATAGACAAAATGTGTAAAATATACTGGAAATGGAAAATCCTTGATGTATATACTTTTATTTTGACATGTTATCAGGTATATTATGTTTCACGATATAATTTAAGTGTATGGTAAAACACAATTGCCTAAACCTTAGACAATTATATCATTATAGTTTATCCACTATGAGTAACTCTGCTAGGGTAGACAATAATTTCTAACTGGCCTATAAGGAATTATTTCATATGAATTATTGGAGGATGGTTGAGACATTCAAAAAAAGACAGCTTTTAGAAACCTCCTTCTTCAAGAACACCCTATTTAGTTACTCTTTTCTGAAAATCAGGCCAGATTTTTACTTACTTATCTATCAGTGCAGATCATCTAAATCAGTAATTTAAATTACGTTTACTTTTTAGCCACTAGTCTTAAGAAAGAGAAGAAAGATGAGAGACCATGAGATGATCGGCTTGGCTGATCTCTGGCTGCTACTGCCAGTACAGATATTAGGGTTCGAGTCGAGCAGAGGTAGGTTTGACACAGGCAGGATTCCATCTTTTTAATTACTGCAAGTCAGATCAAATGACCACCTGGGCAGCATCAATAGCTGCTACTAACAGTGCTCACCAACACCTGTTCAAAAGGCATCTCTGAAGTAATTAGTAAGCTCTCACACTGCAATAGCTTTCTAAGAAGAAAACAAGCGTCTAGTATATTAGCACTTTTTCAAGTTTTTGTTTTACCTGATCGAAACTACTTCAGGCTAACGTGCTCAGCATTGAAGCAAAAGACCCAGATCCAAAGTCAGTGACATTATTTCCAAAAGCCCAGTCAGTTTTGGATTGGGCTTTGTGGTTGCAAATTTTTCAGGACTAGAACTGGCATTTGTCTCAGATTTATACTCTTGGATGCTTAGAAATAATAATAAAAAACAAGATATGAGGCTGTCAATCTTATCACATCTTATATGCACCACATGGACCCCTCTGGCATTACCAATATTCTTAACTTGCATGAGCACAAAAAGTGCACATGAAAGTAGTTAGGAAACAGCAGTGATGTTGGAATCATCAGCACCATCACTTCAGGAAACAGTCCTACAGCAACTGTAGACAAGACCAGTGACAGCATCTTTCTCCACATCCCTAATCTCTTTTCCATGGGGAAATCTCATCCTTGAGTCTAGGAGGGAGAGGAGAGGTGGGTGGACAGTGAGGAGGAGCAGAGGAAGTGCTTTCTAAGAGTAACCATGTAAGAAGAGCCCACAAACCACAAGCAAAAAGCTACAGAAGAACTTCAAGGAAAAAAAGAGAGAGAGTCACTGCCACAGGCAAAAAACTATGCTCCTGTCTCTTTGAAGTAACTTTTCCTGAGGACAAAGTCAAGCCAGGTGTCCTGTTGTTCTTGCCTGCAAAGTGGGAACAATTAAAGGATCCTACACAGCCATGTCCCAGCAAAATCTGTATGAAGGGGAAGAGTATTCTTTTTCCTGATCTATCAACCTAAAAAAAAAGAATTGTTTTAGAAGACATTTATCCTGGCATTCACACTTCTATGGTGTTATTCAAATTAGTAGCATGCATTTATTTTTCTTTTCCTTCTTTAAAACAATAAATTATTTATTTAAATACCGGGGGGGGGGGGAANATTTGGCATCTAAGAGTTTGGTATAAAAACGATGAACAGAACGCACATAAACAAAATGTGCAGATCGCAACGGGAACACTCTCTTAAGATCTTCCCGTGTAAAATCAATACAGAAAACAAACTGGCAAAAACTATCATTACTAATCCAACGTCCATGGTGTAATGAAAGAAAACGTCTCATGGCAGCTTTGGTGAAACTATTCAGTCCTTGCCTACGATTGCTCTGTTCCTCTAGAGTTTCTGATAGGAAATACATGAACTAAGAGAGGAAACAGAGCTCTCAACTACTCAAAACCAATATGGAAACAAAAAAAAAAAATCAAAAGCTAATAAGACAGCTTCAGACACCTTCTTCCATTTAAAACCCTCTTCCCATCACTTGCATGTAATGCTTCAATTCATTTATTTTTTCTAATGTTACCACTATGGTAACAGCTATGTTACTTATGAGCCCCGGGTATTGTGGGGATTCCATCTTCACTTAATCACCTTCTGTCAAATAGAATCATAGAATCATTTAGGTTGGAAAAGACCCTCGTGATTATTGAGTCCAACCATAAACCTAACACTGCCAAGTCCACCACTAACCCATCTCCCTAAGCACTATGTCTACATATCTTAAGTACCTCCAGGGATGGTGACTCAACCACTTCTCTGGGCAGCCTGTTCCAGCCACCAGCTGCAAATGTCAGTTCCCAAACTTTTGTGGAGCCTGCCTTGACTACTTGGCTTGTCTGCCATCAGGCATATTATCATGCATTATAGTTGCATTCTCTGACGGCTTGCTTCCAAGGGCAAAACATCTAATTGTTAATGATTACATCCCCAAAATTTACCAGCTTCATAACCATCCCTCAATTCAAGTAAAGACGTCAAGGTGCCTCAGCAAAGCCTTCACACTTTCCCAGTTTTGTCCAATGAATAACTGTCCTCTGAATTCCTTTGTTTTCCATGAAGAAAACCTGCCCGCATGTGCTTAACATAAACATCACTCTCCCAGTCCTCATCAGGGAAAAGGGGCATGAATCTTATGCAGAGAAAAAAGATTTCCTCATTTAAACAGGTTTTCAGTGGGAGCTATATGAAAGTTCGTGTATCACCCAAATAATGCTGTTTGGGATGAATATTCCTTTTTCCTTTTTTTGACAAAAGATCAACTGTTACTGGAAAAAAGGAAGCCTTAAACTGTTTTTCAGCCACATTTTCCATGTCTGATACCTTGCTGGGTCTTTGCTGATCACTTGATATGCTCTGCTTGATATGTCACTGCTTTTATCTTTTTGCCCATTGAACTAATGTTTTTAATTTATTTTCACATGCTGTCCTTCGGAGTAGTCCAGATAACTTCCCAGTGTATGCTACTCCCATTATTACCTTAGCCACAGGTTGTGTATAGCTGTTTTGGCTGCATCCCCTCATTATTTAGTGTAGGTGACAAACTCTGATATTCATTCAGCCCCCTTGCTGGTCTTCCAAACACAAAAACATAGCCCGACAATTACTTATCTCCAGTCTCTCACTGAAGCAAGTACACTATCTGTCATTCTTTCTGTGATCCCTGGCACCTCTGCTTACTGCCCTTAAAAAATAATAATGGGAGAGCATGCAATAGTACTGGATTCTCTTCTGCTCAAGTGACTAAG
The DNA here is from genome assembly GCA_013398295.1 of Chionis minor. Taxonomy (NCBI): domain Eukaryota; kingdom Metazoa; phylum Chordata; class Aves; order Charadriiformes; family Chionidae; genus Chionis; species Chionis minor. The sequence goes on from VZSF01006303.1 coordinate 1,103,172, forward strand.
TACATTTATTTTCTTTTCCTGCAGGAAAATCTGAAGCTGAATCCTCACAGTGTAGCTAAGCATACCACCTGCTGGTTGTGAGCTCCTCCTCAAGAGATTCGGTAGGCTTGCCACTAAAGCAAAGCTCTAGGGCAAGGCTTCACCTGGTAGCTAATGCCAAATTCAGGTTGTTCACAGCACGATTATGCTGGTAGAACATGCAATTCCAGATTTTACTCGTGCAGTGATTTCTCCATTAGTTTCCAGCAGAAGTCATAACTCACTCTGAACATCGATCTGACAGCACTGTAGCCGGTTTTCATTTCCCTGCTACCCCCATTCTAACTCTGCCTTTTGATTCTTTTTTGAGTCAGAATCCTTAGTGCTTCTCACGTTGTTCAAAGAAATCACTGAGAACCATAATAAAACCACTTCCTTGCAGAATTATGCATCAAAATGTAGTTAATGGGGAACAAGTTAATTGAAACATAAAAGGTGCTGAACTCTCAGCAAAGGTACAGAAAAATTATTAAGCCAACATAGCGAACAACACATCTCCTGAACTTCCCAAATAGAGGTCATTCCTTTTGCTTTAGTAACTATATCTACAGTCTTTAGAAAAATCTTGGTTTTTTTAAATTATCTCTGGTTTCTCTCAGTCACTCTGTGGTGGTAAAATCATTAGTATTCGAGAGGTCAGGCTAAGAAGTTTATCCTCAGTAAAAGAACATTCCTTTCGACTAAAAGCTAATGGTCAGTGGTCGCTTCCAACTCCCCACTTCTGAGCTACGGTAATACCGCATGTGCCAGGGAAATGGGTCCCACCAAGAACCATCTCCCCACATCGTCATGTTACTTACCATTTCATTCCTTCTTTGAACTGGGAATGTTAGCAAGCTACTTGAGTCTAAACCTCCCAGTAAAGGATACCTGGCTTTGTTAACATGGAAATGATTGTTTTTCTTCACTTTTTTTTTATTTATTTTTTATTGAAAGAGTCTTTGTGTTGGGTCTCTGCAATCACTTGGCAGAGGATGGGGCGCAGAGGGGAAGACACCATCCCAATGTTCTCTCACCATGTACGTAGTTAATAAAGTTTCTGTCTGACCTGCCCTAATTTGTACTTGTGTGGTATGTACTTGGGAGTCCCCAGACTCTGACAACTCCATACCACATTTGTTCTGAACACAACAGAATTGTATCTTTCTCAGAGGCTCAAGCAAATGAAACCAATGACCCTATTTTGTTTCCTTTTCCCAAAAGGAGCAGTAATTTCAGGGCTGCATTGTAGTTGGTGGAACAGTACGTCTTACAAATTCAACAGCGAGAAATAGTGTTCTCAACAACGTACTGCATAATGCAAGACTGAGAGATTTACTATGTTTTTCACAAGTCTTAACGTACTGTACTCATCTATTCATATCGTACTGAATCTTTTTTTTAGAAAAGGCTCCTACATGTGCCATGCTAACAAAGATGACATTTAAGTGTTTTACCATGAGTCTTTTTTCTCCTCAACTAATTTTGTCATGGTAGGAGTATGTCCCTTATTTATGGCACGCATTTGGGTGGAGCGCGGGGTTTTAATCACCAGCTTGCGGAATTTTTGTTGTTGGGACTTTGTGGCTGAGTCTGTGTTCTTTTCAGGGTGGTACAGAATTAGTAACATTGAGGAACCCAGTTAGAAGCACTTTTGAAATACGTATTTTAGGGCACTTCTAATTAATTTCAAATTAGACACCCTGAAGTTAGAATCCTAATTATGGGTCACTTAACAATTGCCTTGGACAGTATCCTAATTTTTAATGCTAAAATGACATCACCTATTTTACTACTGCTGAGAAGGAAATGAAGTAATTAGTTGTTGCTCTTTAAAAACACAACAGGAGAACCATCAATTTAAGTTTTCTTTGCCTCTAAGTAGTCAAAATTGTAGTTATCTGCAAACAAGGCTTCACTGAATTGCTTTCTGCACTGCCAAGGATGGGATCCCATTGCACAGAGAGCAGAGGTTGATGGGAGAGAACTGCATCATGAAAAAGCTACAATAGGTATGTTATTCCACTTTCTTAAGCAAACAGTGCTTCTCTACATCCATAGCCTTAGAGATGGAGTAGGAACACCCCATTTGAAGGCAACCTTCCCTCCAGTCACTTCAGGGGAGGGAATAAAATAACCAGGACAAGCCTACATGAACAAACTAAAAAAAAACCCCACTGAGAATTGAAATACCATGTTTTTTTGAGAGTCTAGTTAGCCTCCCACCACATTTTCTATCGAATACTTAAGCAGTTCTTCGGGTGGTCTAAAATGAGCATCAGTGAAAAGCAACTGATGACCACAGAGAGCCGCATGGTTCTCTGGCACTTGATGAACAAAATGTTAGACCCCTAGGGGTGGGGATTTGTGAACCACACCACACAGGCCCTAAAAGCTGCTCTCACAGAAGAGCTCAGTAAATCTCCCACTGGCAGCACTGGTGAGAGAAGCAGGCCAGCATTATGCACAGCTGAAAATCTGGGGCCTGGAGGAAAACAGAATCATGAACAATGAAACACAAGAGCAAATCTTGTCTGATGAGATAGCTTCTTTTGCACAGAATTGCAAAATAAGTGGATTAAGTGGGCACAGTGGAATTACTATACTTAAATATACTCATTAAAATGAAGCTGGTGTTGTACCTTGAAATCTTAATTAAAAAATTAATTCAAATTGATTTGAATAAAAACAAGGCCTTGTGAATTAAAATTGAGAGGCTGAAAAGAAAGAATACCAATAAATGACAGTGTTTCAGTTTGAAGGAAGGTGCCTCATCGCTTACTAAAGGGTTGGGATATTTTTAAACATCTTCCCTAAATATCTGTGACAGAAAAGACAGTGTACTAGTCACAAATTTAGATGTGGTAATCAAGTGGAAGGAATTCTGAATACTGGTAACAGAACAAGAACACAAAAATCTAGAAACTGAATCTCAAGCACAAAACCTGCAGAATTTGTCCCAGAAGCCACACCTGTACTTGTTCACAAGTCTGAAGTTTCTCTTAAAAAAACCCAAAAAACAAAAAAACCCCAAAAACCTCAACTATTTCTAGCAGGAAACCTTGAAAACATAAGCCACGTGTAACTGTTACATACACGTGTCCTCAAAACTGCAGAAAGACCCAAATGACAGCTCAGACATGCCACCTCCCCTCTTCACTTCTGGCTATTGCGTCCAAAACCTAACGACAACAGTTTAGAAGTCAGCACAATTAACTATCTCAATAAGTCTCGCTACAAAAGAAGCATCCAGCTAATGCTCACACATACCCACAATGGCAGATTCCCTTTCCCACCAAAATTTCCAACATCTGCAATGATGCTCTCCATAGAGTGACACTGGTTAGCCTTAATTTTTTTTATAAATTAAGCAGATGTCCAAATTATTGCACCAGAGTATTCTTGAGACAGCAGCAGTTGCATGCAATTTGTCTTGGACTAAATGATACTTTTGCTTATGGATTTTTTTTTTTTTAATAAAGTACAAAATAACTTAAGGCTTATCACGCAGAAATAGCCAATATGAGTTTCCACCTCAATGGTGCATAGGAGAGAAATTTGAAGACAGTGCTTTCACAATTCCCATTTTAAAAAAGTATCCAGGAGAAGGTATAGTAACACTAATCCATCACAAAATATTCTGGAATACTCGTACAAACACAACTCTTATAACCATTTCAATTGCATTCACCCTTCCTTTTATTTACATTCTATTATCATACATATGAAAAGCCACTGCAAATACGCATGTGGTAATGTATTTGCCAGAGTATCTGCACAGTCCCTTCAAAAAGGCTTTGTGAGCTTGGAAGTCTTTCTATCTAAGAGTAGGAACATTACATGCAATCAGTGACCAAATGCAGAGTACAAATAACAATTTGCAAATAACAAAGACAGAGCAATCAATAGGCTGGAACAGACAAATAATTTTGAATAATAGGCAAATTGATGGAAATTGAAATCTGTTCACACACCATTTGTGGACACAATGGCTGAAATTTCTGCATAACAAAGTTTAGAAATAAGCATGTAAAAATGTACTATAGGAAAATGATTTCTGCTAGGACTAAGATGGATGGATTATCTTCCCCCCCCAGTTTCTTACCATTACTCAGTCTATGACAAAAACACAGCTCTACTGATCAAGTTCCATACTAAAATAGGAGAGAAGGGGAATTCCTACATTTTTACAATGTGAGTGTTTTTCAGGAATTGCAAATAAAAACAGAAACCCAGTTAACACCAAAAAATATCACGATGAAGAGCTACTGAAAGAGGTCAGATGTGATTTTTTTTTGATCATCAACTTGACCTTTACCTGCTAAACAGCACATTGATGATAGGGATAAATGTCCTTAAGTGCTTTTGTAATTTTTTTTACTGGAAGATTAACATTTACTCAAGCCAATGGCAATGGAAATCACAAATAGTGCCACCGTCAAGTAAGAAAAATATCCTTATTGCGGGTAGAGAAGTTACAGAACCCCCATCCCTTTTTTTTTTTTAATGTTTCAAAATCCTCCCTTTTTCCCCTCTGAAGAGGAAAATTATTTCTGTCCTCAATAGTGAACGCTCACTGCTGTCATTCCCAGGAATTACTCGGGTGTTTATAATTAGGAGTTAAATCATTTGCTCTTCTATAGCAACAGAGTGGTGTTGCCTGCTGAGTATGAAACGTCTTATGTTATAAAACATCATTCTAGACAAAGGAATTTCTCAGCCTGCTATCACATTCCAAATGGAATACACCTTCATTGTGACAGGGTTCACCTCAGGAAAAAAAATAAAAATAAAAATTTACCAACAACAGCTACACAAAATAGTTTCCAGACAGACAAACTATAGCTGATATTCTTACACATTCATTTTTAGACATTTTGGACCCGAGAAACAAATAAGGCTATGGCAACACATGATAACTGAAGTTCCAGCCATTTAAGTTTGACTCAAACAGAACTTAACAAACATTTCCTTTTAATTCAGCAGACAGAGTAGAAGACACTTTTTTTTTTTCCTTCCAAAATCCACAAGAATAGCAACACCACAAGAAACTTCAAACATTTCAGTGACAGTTACCATTTCAAGAAGCACAGTGAACAATTTAAATCTACATTGCAAATCAGGCTCAACGCTGAACACTGAAGCAACAATATCGGGAGATGCAGTTCTGAGTCTCAACAACTCAACTCTGTCACGTCTGAATTTCACACTGGTCCGTAAGACCCCCCACCACCTTGCCTTTGTATTAGAAACTTTTAAATAAAAATCTTCTTCAAAGAGGTTGCTACCAAGCTTTGTTTTCATGTTCCTGTAAGAAACTTAATCTTAAAAAGCTGAAGACAGTCATCACCCAAGTAAAATTTTAATTAGTTTAAGAGGACATCAGGGTTGGGCTGTGCCTGACTAGACAGATGGCATCAAGATTCCTTTCACTGTTCAGAAACTGTTGACAGCACACTTTCTAAAATGCTTTAGGAGTGCTGGCAAATTTTAACCAGTGTAAATAGTTCCTGGTAAAGCCCCGGGGAATGTTCCACCGAGCCATCTAAACATTACCTGTAGGTGTCTAAATCCATACTGAGGCAGTGAATCTATGCTTACATACATGTCTACGTTCGGCAGACAATTGGCCAGTTCAGGTTCCCACCTCTGACATCAACATTACTAACTGGGCCAATTAATGTAGTTTCTATTCTTCTGCCTCCCAAACAGCAAGAGAAATCCAAGCTTCCTGCCTTGCATTTCCAACAGACTAGAAGCATCTGTTCTGAAGATGAAAAGTGACATTTGGCTTTTAAGTTCTCTGAAATAATCCACATGCTCTTCAGAGTGTAAGGACTAATGATTTTTGTCAGTTTAAATGTTTGAGAATTCTATTCTAGTGAGAGGCATTTATGTTGCTTTTTTTTTTTTCTTGGATAAAATACCAAAAACTCCCAAAGCAAAAAAAGCCGTACACCTACAAAGCCTGGAGAACTGTATTCCTCCATCCAAACTACACTCCTCATACAACAGCACAGGACTCTTCACCCAAAGATTGCTAAAAACAATGTTGTGTTCTATTTACAAGCTTTCGCTTCGGTTCATACTGTGTTTGAGGGAAACACTGTGGGTGGTTAGAAGACAATCCCTTGTGATTGGGGAATATGGTTTTGGTAGGTGTGGTCCAGGATTAGAGGTACAGAAAGAGAAGTATCAGCAGATCAGCTTCAGGCTGCCCTAGTGTGCATCCCCTCCTCGACGCAACCCATTAAGCCCAACGCATCCTCCTCCCCAGCCATGCAAGAGGTAAAGTGATTCACTCCCCACAAGGGGTGGTCTCAAAGCTAGTGCCGTCAACGCTGGAAGACTGACTAGGACTAATGGTGCTCGCTGTCTTCTAAAATGGAGTAGGACCATGCAAATCCAGTTGTTTCTGCAGCATCTGTTGTGTCTGGACTGAGCAAAACAAGTCACACATGAGCTCGGCATTGCCAGTTCAGGCTTTCTGAATATATACTTTTTAACTGTATCTTTAAATACTACCTGGCACTGAACACTTAATTCAGTTTCCTGTCTCTTTTCTCTAACAAAAATAGACATTTATATGTGGCACTTCAGCCAATCCAGTCTAAATAATGTGGCACACAAGAAAGGCATTGTCAAGAAAAACGGGCATAGAATGCTACTGCTATCATATCTCATGCTACTGCTTATGTGTTCTGGTAGGAAATACTTCAAATACAGCCCAAGTACTAAGAAAACATGTAAATTGCAAGGATGAAAGAATTAGCATGCACAGAAGGTACATCCAAAATAAGTAATGCGAAATTCTTCCTCTGAATTTAAAAGTGTAATTACTTCGGTGCAAAATTTCACACACATCTCTCTGATATTTTAATAGCTGCAGGTCTATTCTTCTGAAATGTCTCCCTGTTGTAAACGCCTCTCCTTCCTTGATCGCTACCAGTAATAAAACTGAAGAACTTTCAAAGAATCCGAACTCAACAGGAGCCAAAAACTTCTCTTTGTTCCTAAATCCGTTTCCTTTCTGTGATGGACATGAAGGACAAAGACTGAAATATAGGGTGTTCTACCATTCTGTCCTCGTAAAAATAACTGCTCAAGAACCCAAAGGTCACCAGCCTTGTGATCACTCTGGTGTCAGACGAAAAGCTCCCATCATCTTGCAATAATGGTCTGCTTCTCTGGCAGTCTGAAGAAGACTTTAATAGCTTATTGTATTCTACAGAATATGGCAGCAAAGACCTAAACTGCTTGGGCTAGAAAAGGAGGAAGGAGGAGGGGAAAGCAGGAAAAAAACCCAAAAGACAGGATAGTTCTAAATTATTATTACTTACTACAGAAAGTAGTCTTACTACTGAAAAAGTCTACATGCAGAATAGAAAATACGCTGGTCTTTTTTATGGGAAAATAAGTTAAAAGGTAGTATATGCCATCCCTGACCACAGCACATACAATATACTAAATGAATATTGATACAACAGTACCTGAGGAGAGCAAACACATGACAGTCTGGATGGTCCATCCAATAGCACAGCTCACACCTGTGCTTTTTATTTTTCATTTTATTGTGAAGCACTTCTGTGCAATGCTTGACTGAACATTATTTTGTATATTCACAGCTGAAGAACCAGACAGTTTCCCTCTGACAAGAACATCCTGCTCCCTGGATTTTGTACTTCTTAATCTTTCTACCACTATCGCAATTACATTAGCACTGATGATCAAGAAGTGGAATAGAGTATTCAGTAAGAAATCTGGCCACGCACCAAATTATCTCAGATTCTCAGATGTACAGTCTCCACACAGTCTCAAAAAACAAAACTGTTTATATGGCATAATTAAGGACTCAAAGACCAGAACAATCTTGAATAGAAAGCAGAATAGAAAGCAAACACCAAGTAAACTGAACACAAGTTCTTCTGTTGAGTAGGTTTGACTGACATCATCATCCCTTCCTGTCTTGCCCCATCCTTCCTTGCTGCACTCACTGTCAAAGAGTGTCAGTCCATGCTGAGGTGGCTGAGAAAAGAGCAAGATAAAAAACTTACTGTCAAAGGGAGCAAGAAAACTCAATTGCCACCTTTGCCCAGCTGCCACTGTACCAGCCTTACCCTCTTGTCCCTAATAAATTCTAGTTTATTTAAAATCTTTGCCAATCTTCAAGACATACCAGGTTGATCAAAAAAACAATAGTACAAGACAGAATTGACAGCTGACGGGCTCAAAAGAGCCCTTCTTCATGCAGCCAAAGACACATACCAAATGTGATCAAGGGATGAATTTAACAGACCCCAACACCATTCCTGCATGGTAGGAGTAGGACGTTATTTGCTGCTCTTTACTGTTTGGATGTTACGCACCTATTGCTTGATGTCTCTGGAATGGAGCACCTGCCCAGATGACTAATGCTGACTCCCACAGCAAAGACGACAAAACTCAAGATGCCATGCAAGAACAATACAAAGAACAAAGAAGAACAAAGTATTTTCATGTCACATTTTAAAGCCAGAAAAATTACACACCCCATTTATTTCCACCCTCCAGATGCTTCCTTCTAACCATTATTCAATAATACCTGGTGGCAAAACTCTCGAGGCTTTTTGTTTGTCAAGGCCAATTACTATAATTTCTTCCTCATATACAACTTTACCAGATGATGGTTGAGATTATTAAGAAAAATTTGAACACTGCTGCACACATTGCTCCAACAGTAAAAGCTAAGCAGAAATGAGTCACAACTGTTCTGAACACAGAGTCCAAAAAACCTGGTAAAAACTCTGTATGGAAACATCCCAAGGACTGACTTTGATTAATGAAACTATGCACTCCTTGCAGCCAGTCTACTTGGAGAGATAACTTCGGAAGCATAGTATTAACCAGAACAACTACTATACAATGTACTGTCATTGCTAAGTACTCTAGTTCCACTTCACCAGTTAGATACATACCTGTGTATGTAGTTTAAATTATTTTATATTATCAAGATCAACAGCCCATTCATTTCTTCTGTTTTTTCCTGCAATCACCTGTTGAATGCTGAAACTCTTCCTTCCTTCTTGAGCAGCCCCAATGACCACAGTTCACTTTACCTGCTCACCAAAGCACTACTGAGTGGCTGAAGAAAAGTCTTACCCTTGAGGCACTTGTAGTTAATGCATTAATTAAGCCTGCCTAGCACTTCTGGACAAAAATGATCATGAGAAGTGTGGACTCAAGCACAAGTGTGGTTTTCAGTGAACAATTCTTTCTCACACACACCCCCACTGGCATAAATGTCCCAAGTCTTCCCAATGCTAGACCACAGGGCATGCACATGTTGGACTCTGGTCTCCTGCCCTTTGATTTTTGGGACTGAAGCAGACCGTGCTTCTTGAGATCCACTGTTCAATTCATCATCCAAAAGAGGAGCTTCTTGTTCAGGCTTCCTCACTCCTCAGCTTGTGTAGCTTGGATCCTACTAGCAGACCTTCTGAACTTCTGTTACTTACTTGCTCCGAAACAAGCGAGGAAATCTCAAGCAATGCCTCAGTGTGAGGAAAACAACTATTCTGATGCAAAGATAAATGAGATTTCTGCAGATCTCTGCCCCCACCTCTCAAATCAGTCTCAAATGGTGGCATGTGCAGAATGACATTTTGTCAAAGCGCAGCATGTTCTCCTAACAAAGCGAGCCAGTCATCAACAAGAGAGTTGGGTGTTGTGAAAGACAGGCCACAATGTCTGGGGATAAGCCAGCCAAATTCCTTCCTTCCCTCCACAAGGGATTGTAAAAAACCAAAACAACCCAATGCTTTTTAGATATCACAATACAAAATTACATGACAGTCTTACAATAAGAGGGATAACAGATGAGATACTGCAACACAGAAGCTCTTTGTTAATATACTATATACAGCAGCTTGAAACGCGTCATGATTTTAACAACTATATTGAAGTGATTTTTGCAAGCAGTGGACAGTTCATGTCAAAACAAAAATTACAAATTATTTCAAGTTTTCTTCCTTCTAAAGAATTTTTAGTAAATGCTATGAAAGGTGTGTTTTTCTCCCTGAATGCCAGATATGCTCAGCTTATGTAAAGAAAAGCCCAAAAGTCAACCTGAGATCTTACTTCTCTTGGACCACCACTATATTGTAAAAAATATGTTTCTAGCCAAACTACATCCTCAGTTTCTCCTGCATAGCCACTCTGGATAAAAATCAGGTACCTGTTTACACCTGGGCAAGCAAGGTAGCCTCCAACAGGTTTAAATAACCAAACTGAGCATTAGGGTAATAAAAAGCCTAGTTTGACTTGTACATTGATGATTTGTAAGAAAACCAGGAAAGCATCAATCCAGTTCTGATCTCCTACCAGTCCACCTGGGAGTTCAAGGGTTGGAAGTGGTTACAACTGCGATATACACAAAACACACATTCCTGAGACAGTAAAAATGGATAAGAGGAGAGACAATATTTAGAAGGAAATTCTTTACACTTTATTGAAATTTTTGGCATTTCCTTTGAGTGTCAGTATCACGCCCAATAATGGACAATCACTCCCCTTGGCATCCTGGTGAAGAGCAGATTGGCGTCTACCAATACAAAGTGGTCATCTTTACTTCTTCAGGATGGCTACAGAGATCACACCAATGGAGCAGGGAGGATAATGGCACAATATGATGTTGCACTAGACTGACAAAATAGCTGGTCAAACACTATGCACCCCATGCAAACCAAAAACATAGTTCTCCACAGGACACAAGAGTGTTTGCAAGAGACTGACCTAACACCTAGTATGAACACATTTTAACTCACTGGAAATTTTAGAGAGTTACTCAGATTTTTTTAAAACCTTGGATAATGAGTAAACACTTACAAAGCACATAGCTTTAGATTTTCCTTAAACTCATTCATCCTTGAAAATTACTTTTCTCCTTCCTTTATGCATGCAAACCCATTCAAATACCAGATCCTCAGAATCTGACTCGGTTGAACCTAAGATAACTCTTTTTCCTTGGGGTCAGGGGTACTAACTAGGTAAGCTAGTGACATGTCAGCAACACAGAATCCAGCAACACTTGGGCTGTTGTGATGGTTTGCACACAGCTCAAAATATGCTTCAGGCATTGAAGGATGGGACAGGAAAGCAGAAGATGACATGACATGATGGACACTGTACAAGTCCTTTCAGATAAACAGAAATCTTAGCTGAATCCGTCCCCCTGAAAAACAATCATTCAAAAGCGCTGCTTTTCTAAACCAAGTCAGAACAGACGAAAACTCAATTTTAAGTGTTAGGATATGATAGACAAAAGCAGTCACCACTGATGTCTCCTGGCAATTATCAATGCGATCAGCATTAGGACTGATACAGAGTGGTTATAAAAAAAGAATCTGAAATGTAAGCTCTTCCTCCTGTAGGATTAATGTTCATGACTGATGTTCACTAAGGGAAAACATCAGGCTGAAACATTCAAGTTCCAGGGCAGCTAGACTTCAGAGTCACTATTTTGCTGGCAAAAAATGAGCAGTTGGGTGTAAGAAAAATACACAGTCCATTGCTCATCCCGTATCTTCCCTATTCCCAGCAGCCCAGGAGCAGAGATTTCTGGAGCGGGAGTTCTGTGACAGGTTCCCATACCCCAAGGAAATGGGATTAAGAGGTTGCCCTGTGGTGCTTCAATTTAGGGGAATAAAAGAGCTGCCTTCTCTCATGCACGGCCACTTTCCCCCCCTCCAAATTCCCTGACCATCAGATTTCCTCTACCCAGTCTTTCCATCGTCGCCGAACCGAACTCATGTGCTTTTCCTCCACAAAGAGACTTTTGCTAACTAGAGAATGCAGAGATAAAGCTCAGAGCATTTCAGGGGAGATATCAATACTATGTGAGAAAGAAACCTGTTGTTGCATGTCCATGTCCTAGAACAGCAATGCATGCTTCCAGATTCCAAACTACTTGCCTTCTGCCTCTTCTTCTTTTCCCAAGGGATTGTTTGGTAGTAACTCTTCCCCTTACCACAGGCTAAAAATGGATAACAGGTGGCAGAGGTACTAACAGGCGTATGACTGTGAATGCCAAGTCCTGTCTGGAGAGTTACTCTAAACGCTGTTGAGCAGACTTGCTCACTTTCACCTAAATGAGTCAAGTACTTTCAAAACAAAGGAAGAGCTTGCTTTCTCTCTCTCTCTCTCTAAAAAATTAAAAAACCCAAATCACATAAGGTTTTTGAAAACCTAAACACTTGAAACATTATAATTCCACAACAACTCTGACCAGGTCCTAACCCTCTGTGCATCTTCCTCCTGGAATCAAGACAGCCTCTGACAGAGCATCCACAGCTATGATCAATTTTTGGCTAAATTTGTGTAAGATTTCTAAAACAGAAACAGATCCTGACATGGGATGACCCATCACAGCCTGCAAACTTTACACAGAACACCTGACGTAAGGGTAATTTTCTTTTTTATTTCTCCTTGTAAAGGACAAAGAGCATTGTGGACCTGATCAAGGTGTTTAATATAGTGGTAGCACAAATTTCAGAGCTGCAGGGAGAAGCAGTGACAGAGTTAAAGAGAAAATTACCTGCCAACTAACCTTGTAATCCATCTGAAATAACATGGTTACGTACTTGGCCTTGTAACAATCAGCACAAAGAATACACTACCAGGCTAACAAGATTTACCAGCAGAAACAAGGTGTGTCAGCAGCCTTGAACAGCATTTTGTCAATGGACACTGCCAGATTGGGTTCAGCACCACCTGTCCTGGTCAAAACAGTTACTTTTTTCTCAGGCCAAATGCAATATGCACAGACAAGCTTGAAGTAACAGAATGTCTTTCACAGTCTGTAGAACATGCTAACTTGAAGATGACACCTTGACCAGCTACACTCATGCATTTTATTTCCATTATGACCAATGCTGTCTTCTTGTAGCCTGCATACCAAGATGAACCACCAAGCGTGATTCTCCTTCAGGAGGCCAGGAAAGACTTCTGTTTAGTTGCTTCCCTTCCCATTATGTACCATACAAAATCTAGAGGCATAAAACTGAGCTAAGGAACACGGAAGCCAGGAAAAGATGAACAGACAAATCCACGACGCTCATCTTAAATGTCATCAAGGCGTTTACGCCACTCCAAAGAGATTCCAAAGCAAGGCCTAAGATTTGCTTTTTAAACTGGTTTTATTACTTCTCCCAGCCTCCCCCATTTCTCAGTTTGGACATCAGCAGGCATTTGCAGCAGTCCGACCCGCCGTGTTATAAAGCACACCTCTGAAATGAAGCTCAGCGAAAAATCTGCAGAGAGGACTAAGACTTAAAAACCCCATCTCATAGATGCATAGCTGGTGCGTAGGAGGTGGAAAGAAGCACTGCTAAATCTGTTACCTTTCCTGTGAATGATGAGCACACCACCCCTTCCAAAAATAGACTACGAAGGAAACATTATGCTGATGACCGTGAAAAGCAAGTTCACTACTCTGGTTTAGACAGCAGGTCAGCTGAATGCAAATACATGCCCTCCTTCAAAGCCACTAAAATAGCTACAACTTATTTTTTAAAAAAGTAAACACATGACATTTATTGGAAATAATGATGTTTGAAAAAAATTCATCCTCATTTCAAGAAGCTGTTTTATGAATTCCAAGCTAGCAAAAGGAAATAACTGACATACACAAAGGTGCGAGTAGGTGTTTTCCATCTTCCACCTGTTGGTCTGACAACCCTCTGCTATGCTCTATCACAACAGCCATCACTAAACCCTCCTGCCCTCGCCTCTTAAATTTCTGCTATGCAAATATATGCTCCTGACAGGGCAGTACATACCCTGTCTCCACACTGTGGACAAGCAAGAGCATTTAGCTGCTAAACGCATTGGTCTGAAACCATCAAACACAGCAAACGCACTTCAGACAAAATTCTAAAACCACGATAGGGATGGGGGGGGGGGGGGGANTTTCCATCTGAAGATCCATGCGAAACACATTCATGCATACATCACCTTTTAAGTGACTTTTCCATTGACCTGTGTGATGGATACACTTGAACCCTGCTTTGGTTCCGGCTGACTAAGGAAGGAGCAAGAGGCCTCACACCCTGTGGTGGACCTGGGAGCTGGAGAGCTCCTGGCGCAGGTAGGAGGGAGGGAAGGAGCCTCACAAAAATATTTCGAAAGGTGGTTTCAAAACCCAAAAATGCAAGACAACCAAAGCACAGAACAAGATGCCAGAGCTGAAATGAAGACATCTATCTTGTCTATACTATTGACTAGCCCCCAACTAGTTCCCTCTGTAAGTACCACCGTCAGAATGAACCCAATTGCAGCTCTCACTGGACTGCAGTGGGACTGCAGACCAGGTGACTCTCCCCGTGAGCAGCGACATCTCTTATGGTCTGAGATCCCTTATCTGAGACAAAGAGATCCTTCCTTGCCCAAGGCTGAGAGAACCCTTATTCACGACAGATCCTCATTATGTGACTGGTAGCATGCTGAATTAATTCTAATGAAACATTACTAATCCATGTAGCTACTCAATATTAATTATTATAAGCCTTGTATGGATAATTCCATTAGACATACACCATTACCCAAGTCTGAGACGAAGATCGGACCTAGCCGCACCTAGGCTCCGAATGGAGTTTGGAAAGCAAGGAGGTCCACTCTGAAGCTCGTGACTCAATGGGCGGGACTTCCTTACCCTTTTCATCTCTGGTCTTCATGTGAATCATTCTAACTCCATTCTAACTCAATTTTCCATTGTATGTTTCTTCCATGCAGTAATTACTAAGGTGAACCTTGCCATCCAACTTAGTGAACCTTGGTAAACCACTGTTAAACTTTTTAAAATCCATCAAATCTATTGAACTCTGTCAAATTATTATTTTTACCTCAATAAAACATATTGCTGCTTTTGAGTGAGGTGCATTTCACTCATCCGCAACAACCTGTTACAATAATTTTCTCCAGAGAGGGAAATTAATTCAGCCTCCAGCTCTGTTTGATCTCTGATCTTTCTCTACAAAATAATTTACATACAGTTTAGTCTACCTGAACTCTGTCAGTTATATCTTGCAGGATTCGTAAGATGAAATATTGCATACACAAAATTAAAAGCGACCCAGCCATTAAACCTGATGCTACTAGGAATCTGAAAAGAAGCATTTGTTCAGATAAACTACACAAAGCATTAGCTAAGTCAGAGAGGGGTTAAACAAGCACCTTAGAGTGCAGTTCTTACATGGCTAAGGTATGCTGGATGTTAAGTAATGAACTGAAGAGTTTGATGCCACAGTGTAGTGTTATCATTTTGAATTGCCATAAGTACATTAATTAGGCAAAGCATAAGTGTTTCATGTGCACATTATCATCTATAAACTGCATTAGGGATATAAATTCTACCAAGGTGGCATTTTGGACAGTTCCAGTGACTGCATACATGCTTAGAATTAAGCCACACATTTCAACATCATTAAAGTATTAACTGATTATAAACTATTAGCTTAATTAATTATAAGTATTTCACATTAGAAGCAATAAGAAGCTGGTCATCAGTTCTCAGTACTAAAACTGCTAACAGGTTTTACAGCTTCCAGCCTCCTTCCTAAAGGCTCACACAAAATTAATAGAAGCTCCGAGTCTTAAAAGTGCTCTCTACCCTAGCCCAGTTGCCCTTGTAATTTCCTTCCCCAAGCATATTTTGCATTTCTAGGTGTAAAAATAATTTTCTTTAGATGTGATAGTTTGTTTCAACCACTGGCATCTTCCCTTCTTCAGCCTGAATGCACACTCCCTATTAGAAATACCGTCTCTGTGAACAAGAACACATTTCTCACTTTCAAAGTGACACTCACCTTGACACCCTAATTGAGTTTTTAACACCACTCCAGGGCAATGCATGTCCATTTGGACCAGAGTGCACCCTTTGGGCCCTGTACCCACCACAGGGAATTAGTAAGGGAAAAAATAAATAAATTTCCACATATCTTCTCCACATATAATAGCACATGAAGAAAGGATTACATTTCACAATGAAAAGGTATAGCAAAGGTCAGTCAAAAAAGCCTAGAGCCTCTTCTTTGTCCCACAGCCCCAGAAAGAAATATGTGTGGCTGACATACACTGGCAGGGTATCAGCTGCTCTAGGTGAAGTCCCTTCCACACAGGATGGAGTGGGAGGTAGGGACAGAGGGATTAAGCAGCTTCAAAAAGCATAAATCCTGTTTTATGTGCTTCTGAAGGAAGCACGGTTACAGACTGATTCTCTTTCTGTGTGTAGCTGACCTACTAAGCAGGGCAAGAGAAGTCCTTTATTGGCTGTGTCTCCTCATCTCAGCCTTCATTTTGACTCTTCTGACCCAAGCCTGGCAAACGTCCTGGGAATGTGCTAACAAAGTACAAGCAAACAACTCTGAAAGTTAACACCAAAAGCTTGCAAGGCAATCAGAATATCCAACACATTTCAGAATTGGGTTCTCTGCCTGCTTCACTCTTACAAAAAGCATGGATTTTTAGAGGACAACTTTAGCAGCTTACACCTCCAGTTTTTTCACAGGGAATATTTTGCATTAGAGAAACCACTGGCAAAAAAAGGTTTGCAATCTAAATTTTCAGATGTGTTTCTGAGACATTCAATGTAGCTTTCTCCAGTTACAAAGCTCAGTCTCCAGACATATCAGGGAAGATTTGGAAACACTTTCTTTGAGGCAATTACTTAAAACTGGAGAAAATTACTAACAATAATCCTTACACAGACCACTTAACTTTCTCTAAGGGACAGATTTAACACAGGTGAGAGCAGGCGAGAACCAGACTGTTTAACAACAGTTTACTGTAGAAAAGACGGGTCATCTCTTCTCTTTCATTATGTGCCAGTAGCTTTGAACAAGTCCCAGACATCCAGAGGCTAGGTACAAGCTTTTACTTATTAACCCGTAGAACCTTCAGGAAGTTCTACCAGTGGCCAAAATAGCCACAAAATGCTGTGTATCATATGCCACTGGTATTTGCTGATTATCACTAGTCCTCATATAAACTTCCTTTCTACAAATAGTAGTTGTTATTAACAATACTGCCAGTTATTAGGTAACCCTAGTAAAAGCATTGTCTTCTTTCTTCCTGTCTCTCCTCTTAACCTACAGGTGGGGGTTTATTTGTGTTTGTTTTTTAGGAGATGACATTGGATTGATATTCTGAAAATACAGATTAATCTGTTTCTCCACCAAGAGGTATTTCCTCCACACTTCAGCCCTGAATAATTTTGAAGTTTATACAACCCTCATCACCACATCAATCCAGGACCTCAATTTGCTGCTCATACCTATTAAGCATCCCACTGCAGCGCTTTGCTGAATAGAGACTGGCAGACGTAAACACACATTGCAGTGCTTTGCCAAAATGTCACTTCGGCACCATAAACTTCCATTGCTAGCTAAAAAAACACTGCCAGCTGCAATGTTTGGCTTTTACAGTATCAGCAAATGGCACCAGTTATCATCACAAATCCATTGAAGGTAATGACTTCCAGATAGGCACTGAATGAATCACATTTAAGCTCCTTACCTTCCAAGGCTTACACACTTCATCTTGGACAGCCGAGGAAAGGAACATCAAAACATGGCAGAAGATGCCAAGGAAACCATTATTGTAACCCACTAATGTCTGCAAGCTTATAAAACCTGTACCTTAAGTTGCACAAAAATGCCGCTATTAAGATTGCCCAGCTATCATGGGCTGCATAAAACTATTTCCCATCTGAAACAGTTGAATTTTTCACGCAACAACGGGCAAGAACAGGAATAGTTGGCATGAATATGAATCATCCCCAAATGAAATTAAACATATTCCTCTCAGCAAGCAGCACCTTCCTGAATATTTAACGTAGGATTGGCAACTATTTAAAGAAGGAAAAAAAACAACTTCTCTGTGAGTACTGCATGAAATCCCACAGACGGACGCATAGAAAGACCAGGACACTAAAAGAGAACTGGTCCCACATTAGCCTGGGAGACTCGCACAATGCAATAGCCATACATACACAGGGGAGACAAACACAGAAGCCTGAAACATGCTATGGGGGCATATTAGGTTAGTTAGAAAGGAAATTGGAGATGGAAGATATAGGAGGTGGGAGACCAAGATAAAGAACAAAAGAGGGAGGAAAAAGAGCACAGACTGCAGAAAAGCAAACCCTTACAATAACTGCGTAAGTCAGTCTCCTGGTGAAAGGACAAGGAGTGTCTTTTGCTTCTCCCTCACAAGCTAAAGAAAAATAAATGAAAACTTGTGTTCTGCTATTTGTAGATACTACAAATATTATCTCACTACCATGACATACGAACAATTCCTAGTGGAGAATATGTTCACCCTTCTATCAGCTAGCAAACACTTCCTGCGCTTAGAGACCAGGGAAGACAGGCACATTCAGTTTAAGGATGAGGGTACTCTGTATCTCCAGGGTCAAAACTAAATCTGTGGTTGAGCAATTGCTAGAAAGCAAAGAGCAGTATGATGCCACCGAAAAGCTCCTCAACTTAATTCCTCCACAGGTAATTAGGAATACATTGTGGTCAGAAGTAGTGAAGGCAGCAGGTAGACCCGGAACATCAGTCTGCACTAAAATGTTACCTCACAGCATGAAAGCCATTAGGAAGCCAGGAAATCTCACAAGACCTTTACATTAAGCTCGTATTTGTTCCTGAACTAATGAAGAGCAATAACCTCCAGCTTATTTAGATAACACCATGCGAGTTTTCTTCCCTTGTGACTCAAATCAAGTTCTGCTTGAGTCACAGATGTCAATGCATGGAAATGTTTTGACAAAGAGAACATGGTCTTCCTTTAAATCCTATCATTTTGCCCTCTGACAAAAAGTACTGACAACATGCCCCACAGCAGGAAAGGCCTTTTCTCTACTAACCAGGAGGTAAAGCACACGTTGCAATTCAAAATCCTCCCTGCACTTCAACATTATCTTCAACACGCACAGAAACTCTAGCTCTCCTACCTGGTGTCATCCATCTTTCTCCATCTGCTTTTTCCTGAGTATTGTTATTTTCTGTGCATATTCATCTCTGTCTTGCCTGGTCTTATTTTAAATATTTCAAATAGTGGTGTTCAGAGTGAAATAAAATTAAGCTTCTCGTGTCCAGAAGTGCTACTAGAACTTGCACATCCTTGCCAAGAAGGAAGTGACAGGTAAGATCTTACCAGAAAGCGAAAGAAAGGTGGAAGAAAAACATGGGATTTCCTTGCTGGCTTGGTGACTTCTGCGGCCTTCCTATTTATCAGCCTGTTTTCTGTGAACATCATTAGCATATCTCACCAAATAAAATTGCTTGCAAACGTTAGAGTCTGCTCCAAGCACTCTGTACTCTTCTTTACAGTGACAATATGCAGCATCAGCATATACTAAGCTACACACATGGGGCTTGCCCACGTGGAAACACCAAAGGAAAACAGAACTGTATTAATGAAACTGCATTAAGTGCCCTCGACTGCAACTGTTGAATTTATTTTGGAAACCAGTTACAAACCATTGAATCAAAGCCACTTGCATTCCAATAAAGAGCATTAATACAGGATCATAATACAACTTCACAAGTCTACTGACATTCATACCTTTGTACAACCTAGATTATTCCTGAGCTTTCTCATCCAAAAAATAATTGTGCTGTCAGGAGAGCACAATTTGACTGTGTGAATAAAGCAGAGTGAAAACCTTAATATCACCTATCTCTGGGTGCCTTATGACTTACAATAAATCAGAGTTTCCTCTTTCAAGAGTATGGACTAGCTTTACAGAATTGATTTGTTACAGATGTTTTATTAAAATACACCCTTGTTAATTCTGAGACCAGTACCAAAATAAATCAAACAGTACAAACAAAGAGATATGTCAGTTCACCGACATGAATTCAAAGAAACAGTTAACAAATGCTTTCTCTTAAGAGGGGCCTTCTGTAATTCAGCTTGTGAGCAATGTGAATCCCCTAATGGGGAATCTCTCTCCTCACTCTTCCACTCTCAATCCGTCTACATATATTAAAAAAGGAAACATCGCTAATTGCTGCTAAATATCCTTTCTGTTTTACAGCAGTCCCTCATACATTATGCATAGATCAAAAACTAAAATTATAAGGAAAAAAGTAAAACCTATCTCAAACTACCTGTTCTTCATAAGTTATGATTTAAATAGAAATTTGAAAGCAAGTATTGTCTGACTGACATTCAGTTGTGACTACCTGAGCAGGCCTTCTCCTATACATCATCTAAAACACTTCGGCTTCCTTGCAGAAGATCTACTGTCTACTAGTCATCTTACCAGAAATCACACTATGCAAGCTTTCCGAACCACCGCTGTAACTGCTCCTACAGACCAAGCAAGAACGTCACATCAGAACCATGGTCAGGCTTGCCCTGAACAACCTAAAATCTCACCCCTCTGCATTGCACCGCAAGGCAGAAGCGGCACTGCTTGGCTCAAGTGTAGAGGGTTGGACCTCTGGCTGCTTGGTGGGCTCACTACGATCTAGATTACACACATTTAAGCATAATCTTATCCATTCTCTACTGTGACCTTATCTTAGAGCCATAAATGGCATGAAGTAGTTGAGGAGGGCAATTAGATGTTGCGACACCCCTGTAGCCTGCTTGCTCTGCAGTGTCTACAGAAGGGCATCAACTCCAGAAGTTAATTGAGTGGAGGTTATTTCTGCATTTGCCACACCAAAATCTTATTAAAGTTTCTTTGCTTAATTCAAGGCTTGACTTTTTTTCCTCGTAACAAACCCTAGGGGAGATGAATAAGCCTGCTTATCCCCACAAAAGAACAACAATTTAAGTCTCATGTAACTTGCACTTTACTGTCCTGCTTTTCATTGGGGTCTATTAGCCTTTTGGGACATCAGCTGGCTAATAGCATAAAATGTAATGGAAAGGAGGGAAAAACTCCCTAACTCCATTTCTGAAGAAATAAATTGGATCTCTCTGCTCAATAGCTTTTCCATTGTGTTTCTGAGCTAAGCTTTTCAAGATTAATTGACTCACCTACGAATTGGAAAGATGAGGAACAGTGATCCTCCAACGAGCCAAGCACTCTGCAGAGTACACAGAGTCTAAAGATGGTCAGAAAACTAGGAGATATTAATTTTCTATCAAAATGCATGGTTCCACCTAAAGCAAAATTTTGCCATGATTATACCTGTTTCTGGAACCCCGTTTACAAAAACGCATTAAAAAAATCTGTTTTAAAAGTTTCGGGAATTTTCCATGTGTCATGTCAGTATTATGTCACAGCAGGAAACAAATAATGCAAAATACTTCTCAAAAAAATAAAGATAAAAAATGAGAAAATGCCTGTTTGAGCTTTTTCAAGTACTAAGAAAGGCATTTACATCATATGCAGGTAGTAACGGGGCTACTAAACATTAGGGACTGGTAATTTTAATAAAAGAGAAACACCAATCCTAAGTTTCTAGTTATTTCCACATATGATTTCTACACAATGATTTCTAAACACACCTCTGCATTTTTAAAATGCAAAATGCAAATTGAAAAAAAATAAAG
This sequence comes from Chionis minor, assembly GCA_013398295.1. Lineage (NCBI taxonomy): Eukaryota > Metazoa > Chordata > Aves > Charadriiformes > Chionidae > Chionis > Chionis minor. The sequence continues at coordinate 1,124,742 of VZSF01006303.1, forward strand.
ATTTCATATTCGGCTTTTGTTCCTTTTTTAAACTACAGCTGACAATTGACACTTTTTGGGGAACACTCAGGAATCTTAGTTTGCAACAAGACAGAACAGAAATCTTTGAAAGATGAGGTATGGCTTGCATTTCAAAATGGGCATTTAATGAAGTAGAAAAGAAACCTCCATTCTGCCACAGAAAAAAGAGAGGAAATTTCAGAGGCATTTCCAAGATTTGCATCCCTTCTCTCAGTAAGATTGCCCAAATGAACAAATAATAGCTGGCTGGAGTACACTGTGATGCCGGGTATCTTAATCAAAACCGAGTTGCTCTCATTTCATCAAAATTAAAAGGTGTTTCATCATGTCTCTATTCTCAGCAGTGCACAATGTCTCATGAAGCTTCCCTGTAAAATGGAGGAAAAAGGCTTCTACATATTGGTGTATTTGATCATGGCAGTTCCCCAAAGTGGATTCACCCTGGCTCCAAGTAAAGTATAATGGTCAACGGAAAAATTCAGTTGTTCACAAAACTAGCCATTTTGACCAAGAGAACTAGTAAGACAAGAAATGCTCTATGCCTGTGGGGTCCACTGCACTGAATATTTATGCTACAGCAGCGTTTGGCTTCTAAGGAGTCCCAGCACATATAGGCTGGGATGGGGTGGGCAGGGCGAGATAGAGCAAAGTTACCATTGCTTCGATTATTCTGATTTTTCATATTAAATGCATTTAGCAAGGGCTTTGAGTTAAATAACATTTGGGGGGGAGGTGGGGGGGGGTGGAGTCTAATGCCAGAATTGACAGTCTTCCCACTTACAGTCTTCTTCCCTGTAAGCTTGGTAATTAAACCAACGAGTTATATTACCTGCTCTCTAAGTACATATGCAGTTTTGACTGGGGTAGAGCTAATTTTCTTCATAGTAGCTAGTACGGGGCTACTGACCAAAGGGATATTCCATACCATAGGACCTCATACTCAGTATATAAAGCTGGAGGAAGAAGAAGGAAGGGGGACACACGCACATTCGGAGTTACGGCGTTTTGTCCTCCCAAGTAACCATTATGCACGATGGAGCCCTGCTTTCCTGGAGAAGGCTAAACACCTGCCTGCCGATAGGAAGCAGTGAATGAATTCTGTGTTTTGCTTTGCCTGCATGTGCGGCTTTTGCTCACCTATTAAACTCTCTTTATCTCAACTCACGAGTTTTCTCACTTTTACTCTTCTGATTTTCTCCCCCATCCCACCAGGAGGGGAGTGAGCGAGTGCTTAGTTGCTGGCTGGGGTTAAACCAGGATAGTATATCATCTATCTCTATGTTATCTGCAACCGCAATTTTATGTTTGTGTTCACAGTGCTATTTACTGTAAATGTGCTAAATTAAGAGACACTCTAAAAAGAAGGATTTATCACACGTAAATAACAAACACGATCCATATAGATCCTAAACATGGTAAGGACAAGGCCTGCTCTTCTATTTACTTTAGTAAGACCTACAGGACAGAAATGTTTGCATGGCACTCAAAGTACCTTGAGGTTTCAGTTTGACTGGGGATTTTGGTGCTAGATAAAATTATATATATTAAAATTATTTATTTGGTACAGATAAAATTATTCACCATAAAAATCATAGAACTTACCAACATATTTATTTTTGAGATGATAGAGAACCAAATGACCTTAATTTAGTGAGGTTAAGAACTTCAATTATTTAATTACCGATCTGAAAGTAATAAGTTTTATAATCCATACTTTTTTCTCAGGCATTATTATACACTAGGTATCCACTAGCTAGTACCGTCCCATACTATCTGGATGTATACCTTCATGCTGAGCTGAAAATAAAATATTCAAAGGATTTAAACTTTCTTAACTTAGAAAAAAAACATTCATTTCTACAGTAAATGTAATTATCATTAATCTTGCCCTTTTTTTTTTTCCACTCAAGTAATTTAGAAGCACACTCACACTGTACAGAGACATAAAACACACACAGGCACAGAATAAATTTAAAATGAATGTTTTATCTGTATAACCCAGTACTTCAGTTTATTGTCTTATCTTAACAGAGAGAATAAAGCATGAAAAAGAGAAGCAACTTCTTTTCTGCTTCCAGGAGGAGCCCCAATGGTTACAAACAACAGCATTTTTATGGGCAGATTTTAAAGTTTGGGTGAAAGGTACTACTAGTTTATAAAAAGTTAATCCTTTTTTAATAGGGTCTATGCAAAATGCTGGTGTGCATTAGAAATAACTTTTGAGTAGATGCCTGCTGGCGACCCATGAAAGAACTTTAGGAATCTAAATTAATCTTAAGAATCGTTTTGTCATTTATTAAAACGCTACTCGTGGTACGTTAACTCCTACAAAAATGAATACAAGCCTAGTAGCTGCCGTTGCTCTTTCTGCATGGAGCAGTTGAGTTTCTGCCCAAGTGTCAACCCCCTGGGCAGGCAGCCCTCAGTTGGGCACTATCAAGTCAGCCCTGACACTAGTCTCAGCTGTCTCTTTGCACTGCCCACTTGCATCAGCTGCGGGGTGGGTAGGTGACACTGTGGCCTGACAGCAGCCCTCCAGCCTGGCCTCAGTTGGACGGTTAGACCTTCATGGTCCAAAGCACGCCAGCATTAAAGGCAGCACCAAGGCAACCCCAGGCAAACTTCTCAAGAAAGCATGTTGCCAAGAATCTGCTTAGTATTTACTTCCTTTGCACGAATATCGTTGTACCCACAGGTAAAGAAATGCTACAACTGTTTTCAATGACTTGAAACTCAAAACCAGATTTCCATCACGGCACAAGAAAAACGCCAGTCACCTCGTAAGACTACAGGCTTTCACAGAGGTGAGCTGATCACTAGTAGCAGCTCCCAGCAATGATCACTGGTTTAGATGGGCCTCCAGACACACGTTTGGAAGCATCTGATCATATTTATTTCATAGTCCCCGATCCGGGAATTGATGGCAAATAAGCAAACCCCTCCAGTTGCATGGAGGCTGAGTTTATAGCAGTTCACAGAATAATTCAGGTTGGAAGGGGCCTCAAGGAGGTCACTGTTCGCTACGTTCAGTTGGAGAATTTGGACTCGGTTATGCGGGTCCATGTGAACTGGAAGAAACTATTTGCCACAAGTTTAGAAGCCAACTAAAATAATAGGTTATTGGCTAGTACCTTTTAATCTTTTGTGGAGAAAGAGTCTGTAATCATGCTTCTATCCAATTCTAACGGATAAGCTTCATTTGCAATTCCATGTCACATCCCATGACTTGCTTACACTGTGTAAGCAAGAGAAGTGTTCATCTTGTACATGAGATATGCAACTATTTGCTTTAGGACAATCCCAAAAAGACGTCTATAGGAAGAATAATCTGCCAAAGGTACTGGTAGTCATGCTCAAGCTCAAGGAATGAATTTGGTACTTGTGGTCTTTTTCTCCTAAGTTTAAGTAAGCTAGAGATATCACAGCCTTAAGAGACATAACCACATAGAGATAAAACACATAAAGTTATGTTGATATTTTGATTGTATGTCTGGTTTTGCCTCCTCTTATTTCAAAAAGACCCACCCTGCTTCCTAGAAGGGACCTGCCTCCCGCTGGTATTCTGAATGCACACACTTGATCCCCACCCAGTTGTCTGTTTTTGCTTGGATTTTCCAGGGAAACTATCTCACATACCTCTGAACTGCACAGAAATGCAGAAATACCAGGCAGCAGAATCTCTTTACATGATTGAATTTTGATGTCAACATTTTTGAAATGGCTATTCATCCCTTGCAAAACCAGTAAGAGACAGAGACGCAGAGATGTCGATCAGGAGCCATAGATACTAATCACCTAGATGGCTATACTGCATAGATGACTGAGATTCTCAGTCTAAAAATATCAGTATCAAGAAACAAATGAATGGTTTTGCCTATCTAAAGAACAAAGCACTAGTTCAGAATAATTATGCTATTTATAGGGCTGTGGAATAATATGCATGTACATTATGGGTGTTCTTTGATTTCACAGATGTGATTTTATTCTGTTAACAGCCATCATGACTCATATTTAAGCTTAACAATATATAGAAGAGAATTAAATGAAAGGCAACAGAGATTTGCTTCATACCTTATAATTATAAGGATCTAGATGTATATATCAATATTAAGGTAAAAAAATATTAGGTATGGTCCATAAAGTATGTAATTGCGTATTACAGCAATGATGATGCTTACGACACTGAGTAAAGGATTTGAAGACCTACAAACAAAAAGAATATTCTCAGCACAAACCCACGAAGGAGCGTTAGCAGAAACTAAGGGTATAGACTAGTGTGGCCATGCCATACTCGTGTATCCCCTGGCAGTTCATTAGATACTCGGTTTTCTAAATCTTCAACACAGCTTTTACAAAGGGCCATAGCCACATCAAAAGCAACATTTTACTTATCGCTGAACAAAAAAGGACTAAAAAGCCCCCCAGGAAAACTGCTTTGAAAGAGAACAAAATTGCTTGTGAGATGTTTTCAAGACCAATCCACCACGGTGGAGTGAATGTCTATCACAATGCAATACCCTTCCCCCCCCCCCCCAAAAAAAAAAACCACCCCAAAACTAAAGCACCAATAGGATTCGTCAGACAGACAGGAATACACTTCAATAACTGATAAGGATACCTTATCTGTTACTCCCACCAGCTGTTTGGGGCCACTTTTCACCTAGTGTAAGTGGAAGAATATGACTGCAGCGTATCAACAATAAGAGCGTTATTTGGTATTGTGCAAATACTTAATGTTCACCTCGGTGCTGAAATGAACATATCTACAGGATGTTTTATAGTATGAGCTAGCGAAAATTTAATCTGAAGAGTTCAGAGCAGTTTGGAAGCATTTTTGAGTTCATGTCACTATATTCATGGAAGATAGCAACTCTCCAGCTAGATCTCGACATTAAATGTGACGTATTTAATTAGCCAGTGGATTGGTACACGATCCCTTCTGCTCTTCATCTGCACAAATTGTGCTGTGAAACCTGAGATCTGCTGTTTGACCTTTTAGCTATAGCAGGTTGCTTTTAAATCCCGAGTTATTTGGAAAAACAGTTATCTTCCCCTTCAACCGTACAGCGATCCTACAGCTGCCGGCCCCCTCCTAAAGGCTGCCGAGTTCAGAATCACCACTAGATCACATTCTAAAGAGCGATCCAAACTTGCTAAGACTTTGCAGAACAGTAAAGACAGATGCGCAATCCTACTCAAGTTCCCAAATCCTACAGGTCACTCAAAAAACAAGCTATAAACAGCAGGTGTGTTCTTTGCTGCTCATTTGTTCAGCGTAACGCAAATCAGCCTGCGTTCCTAGCACTGACAGACACAAAAAACCCCACTCCATCTGCCCCTCGGGTCAAGGAGGCCGCTCACAGTTCACCCCTTCATCTGGAAAAGACTGTAAATAAACAAACCTGTTTGGCCAACTGATCCTTCTTCACCAAGCCAGTGGCTGCAGCAATGTTCCCTGCTCCTTCCACTGTCTTCTGGGCCACCGCTGTCACTCCAGTCACCACCGCTCCCCCAACATTAGACACTTGCTCTTTGGTCTTCTCGGCCACTGAGGAGATGCAGAAGATGGAAAAAACACATTACAGCTTTGGGAGCTGTAAGTTTTGAAGAGATCTATCACTCACAGCCCAACATCATGAAGAGCCATAAGGCCATGACACTTTGTGCACCCCAAGTGGATCTTAAGAAATGAGACTATCCATCTGGAGCCGCAGAGGTGAAAAATGAGCCTTATTTGTGGCTCACTTTCTTTCACGTGAAAGATGTTTGACATTTTCATTCATGTCTAGCTGTACTTTAGGGAAGAAAAGCCATTACTTAAGGGCCCTTATTACGCCCAACTCACTGTGTAATGTATAATAATTGCATTCAATATATCCCAGTTTGGAAATGCATTCCAATTAGTCCACCAAACACTTGTTGCATATTACAGGGCAAGGAAGACAACGTTGTTTACATTAGACTCAAAAGCCATTGGTTATTCTTTTATTTTTATGGGTTTTTTTAAAAATATTCTTGATTAATATGCAGAGCTACTGTTGCTCAGAGAATTTCTAACACAACCTTTTATCTGGTTCTCTGAGATTTTTGCCCCACTGCTGACGTGCTCATCCATAACACACTAATCTACAAAAATACTGAATGCCAAAGATGCCAAAGCAAACTGGATTAATAGCTAACTTCAAACCCCCAGGGAAACAACTACTCATTTAGCCTACATATACATCAGCGGTTGCCGTTCTACCTTTCAGAATATTAGTGGATTCTTTCTGCTCATTCATCCCCAAGGGCTCTTTCTGACAGCAGCTTGCACTATAGCGAAACCGCTCTAAGAGAAGAGACAACTTCATGCCTTAAAGTTAAACGGCCAGATTTTCAGAAAACAACACATTTACTCACCTAAACAAGGAACTGTTCTTCAAAAATGTCCAGCGTAGAGCTTTTTTAATTCTAACTAATCCTATACTTGCCCCCAGCCCAAACCCCATCTGATCCATAAAATGCATTCATAGTTCTATCTGCAATCTTTAGGAGCATGGGATGGATTCTGCTTGGCAGACAGGCCACCCTTTCACAGACTTCTTTGGGAAGCACGTGCAAAGAGAAGACTGTCTGTGGATAAATTAGATTTCTTTAATTCCTTACATAAAGAGTATCATTTGTCCATATCACAGGGCAGACAGCATTGATTGCTGACATTAAATAACAACAACTAGGAAAAAGCTAGAAAGGTAAACAATGTGCCTAATATGCGATTTTTATTAAAGACCCAAATAATAACTATCTGCTGGCTGAAAATTAAGGTGGATCATTTAATGCTCGTTCTGACTAAGTTAAAGTGAAAAATTAGTAACTGATTGAGTATTATCTCTATTATGACCAAACCCAAGAGCTTTCATTATAAGGCAGGACATCAATGGACCATACATTGTCTAAAGCTAGAAACAGAAAAACAGTCTGTTCCAAAGACCTTCCAACCTATACATGCTAATAAGACACAAATTCATGAGAAATTTCACCATATCCCTCCAGTCCTCTACTGCCATGCTTTTTCCAGGGGAAAAAAAAAATAAATAAAAATCAGAAATGGGCTTTGCTGAAAAACAAACTTTGCCCTTAGGGAAGGTTTGACATAATGCTAGCACGTGCAAGAAGACATGCATGAAGATGCCTCATTTGAATATTACCAGTTACAGACAACAAAAGCTCTGGATTCTACACATGAAATCTATACAGGAAGTTTTTCACTAGTCCTTGCAAACGTGTATCTTAAGGTGTGTGTCCTTGTAACCCATTATATCTCCCAAAGAATATTAAGATCTGATTCTGCATGGAAACTTTCAGAAAGAAACTAAGTAACATTATGAAACAGAAACTTGTTAACACTTCAATATTATTTAGCATGTCTAGCAGAAATCTCAAACAGAGCTATGTAAAAAAAAAGTATCATCTTGCAAAAATAAGTTTTAAAGTAAGTGATATTCTCAAAAAAATAAATTTAAAAAAAAAAAAGAGATGCGTTTTGGGTAAGTTTTAGTATTGTTTTTTTATTTTTCCCTCTATCTCATTCCTTTTCTGGGTGAGAAGGGAAAAAAAAAGAAAACAAAACCCACAGAAGATATATAAGTCAAGGTCCTTTTTATATACATTTTCTTCTGCTAATTTTTTTGTATGGAGGTGACGTACCCTGTTTTGAAAACTCCCTTTTCCAAAACACTTTGAATGGCAGAACATTGAAAAGAGACAAATTCAGCAGGCTTGATGCTGACAACGGACCACAAGCTCAGCTGCTCTCAAGCAGACTCCTCCCTTCTGATAAAATGATAAAGCACAGATGCACCGTCTTCATTGTCAGCACTCAAAATTATTTTCATCATCTCAAGATCTTAAAAAACCCCGCACCTCAAAAGCAAAATACCAAGAAATAGAGTTAAATTGGGAGCTGCAATATAAAATACCTAATTCCCGATGCCATTATTAAACCCACGTTTCTCGGACTATGTTGTCATGGCAAGTACGACCACCTACCAAGAGCAACTCTCCAATGGCTGCCCTTCCCGCTATTAGTGTTTTGGGAATGCTCTGTCCAAAGTCTCTTTTCTCCTCCCAGAAACACTTTACCCTAGGAAAGGCTAACTACATGCAAACAAAATGAAAAAGCAAAGAATCAGGCCGCTACCACTGCTACTGGCACAACAAGACGATACCTGATAACAGTAACAAAAGCAATATATTTAAGATTACTTCTATTTCAGACACAGCCTGAGAAAGCTGTCACAGGAGGTAACCTGAAAGATGTCTCACACACTGCTGCGGAAATCAGAGCCATGAAGATAAATCCAGCAAACAGTAGACATAGCACAGATTTGCAGAAGCACTTAATACTAGTAGGGGAGAGAGAGAGCCTTCTTTCCTCTCTCTAAGGAACACCTAAACACTGTCAAACTTCCTATTACCTAGAGTGACTCTCTAAATAAGGTCCAGCCTGGTGACCCTCCAGCTTGGGAACCTTAGTGGCAGAAGAAGAAAAAACAAAATAAGTCTCCAAAAGTCTCATGTACGTTATTGCTTACACTAAGTAGTAACTGGGGAAAAGCACTAAGTGCAGAAAACAAATCAGTTCAGAATGGAGGGGGTTGATACCAACTAATTAAATTAATCTGGATATCAGGTTGTTTAATGATCTTAAGCCATTAAGTCTTTGTAAAGTTGACGTCTGCTTTGCATCACAGTGCAGAGAAACAGAGTAAATCAGCTTCTGCAGAGCTCTGCCGTGCTATGGCCTGATTACTTTCTGTTCATCTATGTAGAGGCTGTCCATTCCAGTAAATGATCCTGGGACTGTCTACAGTGACCATGCCAAGGCTAACTTTGAGATCGAAGTTCTAATACTGACTACAGCACTGTGCAAAAGTTGCTAGTATTAAAGCCTTCTTTTCCTTACTTATTATAGGGAAAAGTTATTATAGATAACTGTGTACCATAGCGATATCAACATGAAACCTTTAGAGCAATTCAAAATGACAACTAGTTGCTTTCAGTTTTGAACAACAAAAGTAGATGAAAACCACAGGACTTCCCTGAATTAATGAAGTTACTCTTACTGCACTAAATATCACAGGCCAGCAGAAATGTTAATTAGGCACGCAAATCAGATATACAAGCTAACACCCCATAAAACCAATAAGCAAAGCTGCTTCATCTTCAAAAGTTCTGGGAAAAGGTGATCCAACAAATAACATGCTCGTGGTATTCCTGTGAATCACAGCCTGGTATCCTCATTTTACAGTGTCTCATTGTCACTAAACCTGGTACAATCAGATCATACTTTGTTTAAAGCAAAAAATACCTCGGTTTAATATATGTGGATTTGGAAAGCAACTGAACAAAAAGTGTATTTTGTTGTTCAGCACTTTGAGGTGTCTCAGCTCCTGAGTCCCTTCACCAGCAAAGGGTTTTAAACCACAAACTATTCAAAAATAGCAAAACTAGCAAGACCTTGGAACTCAGACAGTAAGAATGGACTGACTGTGAACACACACTCATTTTGATCTGTGATTCCAGTTTGCATTTGACTACCTCCAACCTCTTGAATCATTTTTATTTACGTAACAAAATGTGTTATTTCACCTCAGGTTTCACATGATATTAACACCCTGATGCACCATACAACCACCAAAACAGGCAAACTCACAGTCCTATGAAAAGGGACAAGTAGGTCTTTACAAGTGCAGTTTTGTCACATCAACTTTACTGGCATTGATTTAAACAGATTTGATTTCTAAGACAACTTCACTAGCATTTCTCCGTGTCTTCATATTACATCTCACAGCATTACTACAGTGAACCCAATCTTTTTTTACCTTCCTTCTCTGCTTGCCAGAACAACTCTTCACAGACTTGCAATTTTTAATTTTATTTTTAAAATATGTGCCCAAGCAATTCCTCTGTTCCTACATTACCAAGCCCATACTGTTTGATTTCAGAAACCGTGCTCCCTGTATTTTACATTAGGTTTCCTCACAGCCATGTGTGAACCTGTGTGTCCTCTATTCATTTGCCATTTTCACTAAACAGCCAAACTCCTTTCAAACAGTTTAACAGGCCAGAAGGGAGCAAACTGTGGCACCGTACCAATTATCCCTAAGCTCTGGGTGTTTCACTTTGTGTCACCCATTTCCCAAAGTGGGGGAGGAGTGACCACTGTTTTGCCTAAAATTCCCAGTAGCTCATCTGAATTTTCTATTCGTAGGCGCAGCATGTAACAGACGTGCTCTCCATATGTTTGGCTTTATCGTCTGTTTTGTATCTTCCAGAACAAAATTTAACATCTTTTCAAACCTGTCAAAAATTCTATTCATCTACTTAAAAATGTCCTGTCTCTCTACACATATTGCAATCAGATCAAGATGGATACTCGCAGTATTTGAGATCAGTCGTTTCTCTCTGGAGGAGGGAAAGAAGTTCCCCACTAAGCTAGCCTACTATAGAGTCCCAGTGCTTCAGTAAGTTTCGTACATGTGCAAATGCCCTTGACTTTTATTCTACCACAGCCCAGCTTGGTGAACATCACCTCTATTAACTTGCTTGCTAGCGCTGCCCGTTGCTCTTCCCCCATCTGTGACGTTATTAGATCTATGTGCCTCAAATCTCATTCTACTGCAATCCTCTACTGGTTATAGTAATCATCCCTCTGAATATTTCTCTTAATTGAGGTCTAACAAGCTGAGATTTCAAACCTCGCAACAACCACATGCATGTTCAGCCTGAGGCTAAACTCTGAAGGACTACCATAGATGTTCCTTTCAGTTTTGTTACTAAAAATACTCTTGACCAACTTCTGGATCATTTCTTTGGGTTGTTGTATTAAGTAATGCCAAGTTAAGTTTACATACAGGTGTTTATCCTTTGCATTGGCTTATGTGAGCACAGGTGAACGACACACTGGCTGCACACAGAACAAAAAGAATGAAGAAATCCTGTTCTACTCCCTTACTTATTTGATTTCTAATTTCTTAGGTGAAAAAAGACCTTAAATTTCTTGACCACAAATTTTCTTCACATTTCCAAAGCCCTATATTCTACAGCAGAAAATTACCTGTTCTATTCAATGCACTATGGTCAGCTGAGGCTTTCCTGCACTCTGCAGACATCAAAGACTTCCATTCACTTTGCCACTTAACTACAAATTACTGGTTACTGGTTTCAGTTCATACCTAAAAATGATCCCTGCAAATCAATTTAAAATGCAAATTTACTATTTTTCAGTGTAGAAATGCCAATGTGAATATCCAAGCCAAGCATTAACTTCAAAGTTTGAAAGTGCTGTTGCTACTGAGAGATTGGGCAGTTCTAAAAAACATTTCAAAACCTTCATAACTGTAACAAATTCAAATCGGTTTATCAAAACTCAGAAATTTGTTTCTTACTTGTAAGCCATCTCCCTTCCATCTTCCCACCCTACCAGCCCCAGTGGGATAGACTGATGAGTCACAAGAACCTTTTAGGAATAGAGGGGGGTTATGGGGCACGTCCCTGCTGCAGTGGCAGCACGACTGCAGGTGAAACAAGCACACCTTATCTGAAACTGCACTATCTGTGTGTTGTTGGAAACAGACCTCAGGCTGGGATGAAGAACCATTAAGAGCACAGGTGATTCTCGGTTATTAAGTTCACATGGAATTCTCTGCAGTCACCAATGTGCCAGCTTAAAGCCCTTTCAATCAGTCCTGCCAGCTTACCAGCAAAGACACATTTTCCTCGTCGAGACAGGTGGATCCCATCAGGCCCTAGCACATCTTGTGTTTCAAAGACTCTTCCGTGATGATAAAAACCCAAAGTTCTGGCAGAAGCACCAGTCCTGAAGCCAGGTATTGATGTCCTGGGCATGCCTGTTTCTTCCAAAGTCTCTGCCCATTACTGGGTGGATTGAGGAAAACACTAGGCATGCTTCTGAACCTTTTAGCAGTCTTCCCAGGGCCCTGGAATCTCTTTTGATCGACACCTTGCACTCTTCTGGTTGCAAAATCATTAGTACCCACATGAAAGACCAGGAGTAGGTAAGAGTCCAAAGGCTGTACTAAGCTCATCAATTACCTGGTGACATCCCCAAGCGGGGCCCCCAGCGAGACAGCAAACTTCCCTGAAAAGAGGGTCTGGTCTGCAAACAGGTGCCTCCGTTCTGCTCAGGAGGGTGTCACCAATGACCATAACCCGCTATTGTTTCTTCTCGATGCTGGTCTTAATGCAGGTCTTGCTGCGAGGGGTTGGTTGATGTGCCCGTGGTGAGGGTGCCTGCACAGGTTCCTCCTTTTCTATCTCATTATGCACTTCATCTACCATAGCCAGAGCCTGGATGTCATCCCACCGGCTGCAATTAGCAGCCACGATTATACGGCAGGGCCAAGTTAGCAACTGCAGAGGTGAAATTCCATTTTGCATCCCAGCTTCACTGCAGATAGTCTAAAAGACTTAAGCATGGACACCCTGCTGACCTCATTTGCCTTAACCACAAACATTCCCTGGGGTTCTGCCTTTCTACCTGGCTCTTACAGTCCCTGCTCCATGAAGGAGGCTCCTTCTACATTATTTTTCCTCCTTCATTTGTTGCAATAATTCCTGCATCGTCCACTAGCATCAGTCCTGTCCGACTACAAGCTCCCAAATCAGCTGATTAAAGTCCTCCTGACACACGCCCAGCTGCCTCCCCACGTTGCCTCCCACCGTCCTCCTCCAGCAGCATTTCTCTGCTCCACTCGACTCCCACTTTTCTGTCTCCTCAGATCCCAAGGAGACAGACCCAGGCACCCAACCCAGGCTTTCAGTTTCTGTAGATTGAAGTTCTTCATAGCAAAAAAATAAAATAATCAAATTAAGAAAGACATCACCTTTTTTATGCCAAATAGTTTATAACTTTATAACTTTCACTTTTAGCAATTATGAAACAACAGAAAGACCCTCAATTTATCTGTTTCTATAAAAGCAAGTTACCACCTTCTGTTTAGGAATCTGGTTTCATTAAGTCTCTTGGTTCATATAGTACAACTTGATTTTGATTCAGAACATTCCTCAAAAAACACTTCTCACATAGAAACAACTATAATAAATTTACATATTTGATTGTAAAACAGTGTATGCATTTTGACAAAATGAATGCTGCTTTCTGCCTCTCTATCTTTCTATGTTTTTCTATCATTCATAAAGTGGAGTGCTCTCAAAAAACATACAGAATTTTTAACAGCTAAATGGTTGGTTAACCAAACATAGGGAAGCAGTTGAAATTAAGAGATAATTGTCTTACCTGTAGTGACACCATGAACAACTCCTTCCTTAGTCCTGGAACCTAAAAAAGAGAACAATATTAGGTTGAAAATACAGGTTCTTAAGTCCTGGCAAAGACTCGATTGATGATAAAGAGGGATGAATATATAGATTACATACAGTTGCATACAGTATTTCCTAAGATTATTAAAATTAATTCAAGAGAAATTCAACTGAAGGGAAAGGGCAAAATCATCAATAAAGAGCAACTACGTGAACGTATATTGACTGTGGAAAGGTGAATAATACTGGAAACTCTTCCACAGTTTATTTCTTGTACGTACTGACTTCCTTGCCATTTTCTTAATAGCTGTGTTAATTACAACTCCTACTCAGATGGGTGACTCTGCACAGAAACCATATTACTGTTAACATCCTAATGAGACTCATGCACGCGTTTGCAGAAGATCAGAGCCAAAGTTTCCAGAAGATCTTACAATTTCATTTTACAACTCTTCTCCAGATCTCAGTTGCAGGGGTTAACAACAGTTACTGAACTACAGAAAGACCCAGAGGTTAAAATCACGGGAAGCCAGTAGTGCTTCCCAGATTTAGACAAAAATTGATCTGAAAGGGAAACATAAAACAGTAGATAGGATTCAAACATGAAAATGCCACCAGGGTCAAATCCAAGCTCTGCTGCATGCAGTGTCCTCCTTGTCACAGGCACCCGTGACAACTTAGGTAAGATTCTCCAGGCAGCAACCTGGAGACAGTACTAGACTGAGATATAGCGCAAGACCTGTGTAAGCAATGTAACTGCCACCCTGAAGACCAAACTGATTTCTGGAACACCCATGTAAGAATATCACAACTTTTTACCACGCTGCATGAAAGGGAACAATCTCTCATGTCTTCAATGGGAACAGAAAAAAATTAGCACATACTGCTGTTGAAAACGTAACTCCATGTCTTTTTCCCTACCAGAGCTCCACTTGTCCTTGTCGGGTTTTATAATTCAGCTACATTTCACAGATTAGTATCTATCCATGGACTACGATGCTTAACAATGTGCAATTACACATTACAGAGACAGAGTTTATGGCTCCTAGTTTTTCATCTTAGCCCAGTCTGCCAGAGACAGGATGACTTTTTCTTTTTACTACCAGCACAGAAATTACCTTATTTGTAATGAATTTTTTTGCCTGAATATCATTCAGTATTTGAGTTATAATTAGAATTTAAACTTCTGACTTTACACTTTTAGCTTAACACTATGTATAAAATCATACACAAAATGATACAAGCAGAAGTATATTAGAAGAAAGTGTATGAGCAGAAATATATTAGAAGAAAGCAACTTTGTCCACAGTTCTTTACAATAATACAATTAAACACTGAAATGCAATATAAGTTCATTCATCAATATGTCCTACTTGCTACTAGTGCCAATTTATGGCACATAAGCCCTGTATTTATGGCACTATCAGATTGATTACAGCATTGAAAAGACTCTGTTTTCCATAAGCAAGAGCAGAATAATAATACATGATCAATAACTGGGAAAAAACTTTGCATCAAGTAAGATTACATGTTCCTTTAACTAGCTAACAAAGGGGTTAAACAGCTGAGAAGTATTTTTCCATCTTTATTCTTATTTTCTCTTTTAAAAAAGCTTGGTTTCTCTCATTGAAAATATTTACAATTGAAAGAATTACCCATTTTATTAAATCCAAGGTCTTAATGTCTAGGGACTTGTTTTAGGACTTTGCTTCTCAATCTTGTAGCACCACGAGACCTGAAGAAGCAAAACACTTTGAACACATACTGAAATCCACGCAGAGGATGGTTCTACTGACTCCTAGAAAGAGACTAAACACCATTTCAGGGTTACAGTGTGTGTATTGGAACACTTAATCTTAAGCATATGCTTTTAAATGCATTGTTAGACCTGGACGATATCTCATTCATCTTGTTGAAGTTACTGCCTGCAAGCCATGCTATTAAGCGCATGGAAACCTGTGAAAAGCAAGTACTCAGTTCCCCGGGGCTGGTAGGAGATGGATGGTATGACACAACTCCCTGAGGACCTCTGCAATGCATATATCTCCAGAGGCACATACACAAGTTGGTTCTTACTTCATTTACCACGATGTAACACTGCTATAACCACAACTAATAAAGAAATGCTATTCTCTTGCTATTAGTGGAAGACAGGCTTTTCTTTAACGAAAGCTCGGCTCACAGACCCATACAGAACAGAGATACATACAGCCAAATCCATTAATTGGCAAACCACCAGCTAAGCGGTGATCTAGATCTTACAGAGTATATTAGAGCTCAATAGTATTTGCCCCACTACTGCACGCTCGCATGGAAGCAGCCGTTTCTGCAGTCACAGCTACAACAGGATCTACAAGTATATCAACATCTGCCAGAACAGGCCTATAAATAACAACAGTTGAATTCAGCAGGACGACTTCTGACTGGCAATGAAGGAAAGATGGTCATCCACATTGTTTCTGAGAGAAACTAGCAGTCTTTCATTCCGGCATTCCTGAAACATCAGTAATTTTGCTCATTGTACCTTGCATAACAAGGGGAACAGAGGAATCAGTGCAAGGACAATATAAAGAGCGAGGAACCTGACAGTGACCTACACTACTTAGGTGATGCAGAAGAATTAGTAGTACATGGTAACACTACTTTTCCTTGCTGTAACACACATTTGTGCGAGGGGAGAGAGAAGCCAAAACCAGAATTTTTGCCTTTCTGTAATTATAAAAAAAAAACCAACAGTAGTCTCTCTTAATTTCATTATTTACTATCATCACTGTCATTATGCCAAAAAGAAGCATGTATCAGCAGTTTGGCAATGCCCTCGTTTCTGGGCTTTTTGAGAGACAAATAGACTATTCCAAGCAAGCCCTCCCTGAGATTCAGGTTGCTTGGTCAGAGCT
Organism: Chionis minor; assembly: GCA_013398295.1. Taxonomy (NCBI): domain Eukaryota; kingdom Metazoa; phylum Chordata; class Aves; order Charadriiformes; family Chionidae; genus Chionis; species Chionis minor. The sequence continues at coordinate 1,140,983 of VZSF01006303.1, forward strand.
GGTTGAAGACAGCAAGACATAAGCCCAAATACAGGGAAGGATAAATCGTTGTCTAAGGAAAACACTTGCTCCCAAGTGCTGAAGCCCATTAATCCACCAGACGGACCTTGATTCCCTTTACTACCCTTCTGGCTTTTCTACTACCAAAGGAAAATAAGGAACCTTATGAAAAGAGAGCGCAGCAGAGGAATTTGGATGGTCATGCCAAATAGGTCACAACTGCACTGTTCTACTCGAAGGCCACGTGCCAGCTAAGCACAAGGAGTAGTAAACAACTCATCCGCTAGCCACCCTGCTCCTGATGAACGATTCCTTTGTTCTGCTAGGGTATAACACATCAAAAGTGATCAGACTGGAAACTTCCATTCCTGAGCACTGAACATGCAGTAAAAGGAGTCAGTTGAGCAAAAACTTCAGCTCCCTGGCAGCACACACAGAGCTCAGAGGAGCTCTTGAGGAGTACATCACTAGGAACATGCAAGAGCATCCTTCTTACTCTCAGTTCCTGCTTTCAAAGCAAGTGGGGGTAAGTATTGCCACTCATTTCCTCACTGCTTCCCATCAACAGCTCTCACAGGATACACGGAGACAGAGTTTTAAGTTTGCAGCACACACGATGCAGCACAGGGCTGCTGAGACTCAGTCCTCCTTTCTAATCAATGATCAGGCCATTGTTTGACAGCAAGAAAGGTCCTGATGCTGTGCTTGTATGAGTCAAGACAGAGCCACTGATTCAGCTGGCCAATGCTGAAATATGTCAGCAGAGGAACTTAGGGGGAAAAAACCACCTGAAAGCATAAAAACACACTATAGACTGTGTTGAATGGTATCTTTGGTGTTAAAAAGCAGGACAAAGACAGTGGACTGAGGGAAGAAAGAACAGACTTCAGCACGAAGAGGGAAAAAATCCCCAGTTAATCCTCCAATACACCACCACTCCTCAGAGTTCTAACTTTCGCCCTGTCCCAAAAGGAAAGAAGGGAAGGGAAGGGAAGGGAAGGGAAGGGAAGGGAAGGGAACCACATTTCAACCCAACCAGCAGCTTTTGTTAATAGAACTCTTACCAGGTAGAATTATGTTACAATCTTTCACATAATAGCTAACAGCACCCTGGACAGAAAGATACAGATGTTTTCCATACTTAAATTCCACTCACTTCAGTGGGAGACACTATCACCTAGCGGATCTGGACCAAAGACTTAGCATCTTATTAATGCTCCAGCAGCAACGGAAGGTTGAATGTTACGGAGCTGACTGTTGAAACTGAAACCGATTAACAGGTCCGTCTCAGCCCAATGTTGTTAGGTTCTTTTTTTGGCGAGATGTCAGGCAGCTTTCACAGCATAGTCTGGCTGTGAAACTCATATCTGAAAACCTACCTATAGAGACAGGGAGACAGAAACCTTCAGGAGCTCTATCGCAGTGTGCTGCTCTTCTCCTCTGCTCGTAAAGGGGTTTTACCACCTTCTGCACTGCAACTGTTACCAGCCCACAGAACCAAGAGATGACCACACCAGCCTTTGCTAACGCTCCCCTGCTGTGTGCTTGGGAAGCAGACAGAGAAACACCCATCTCATCATTTCCCCCTTATCCTATTTGATCCTCTTGAAACTTCAGCTGGGGAAATTGTGGCTCCCTACAAGCAGCGATGGGCAAGCACACACGACCTGCCAGAGCTCCTGGAGGCAGCTTCCAACCAAAGGCTTTTTTAGCTGCATGACTGCAACCGTGCATCTAGCTCTTTCCTCCCAAGAAGCAGGCATCTGCTGTGGGAAGGATCCTTCACCATTACTACAGCCATATGCGCAGGTCCCAATACTGGCTCAGGGCTTTGCTGTCCTCAGTATTCTATTCTTGAAATAAATACTAAGCCTGCCCTCCAAAGTTCAACGTCAGCAAAAGCGTCTCAGAAGACAATAGGAAATCTGTTGCCTCTGGGAGCAGAACTAGGTTCAAATATTATTACGGTCTTGAGAACAGGCCAGACACAAAGATTAATTCAGTACACAATGGCAGGTTTCTAATACAAAGAAATCAATGACCCCAGAAGCATGGTCAGGAACTACAACAAAATTGAAAAGAAAAAAAAAGCAAGCCCTACCCCTGAAAAATAACTACAATATCAAGCACAACATACAGTGAAAGAACATCTATTTTGATATAGTGAAAACGAGCAGACGCTCATTTTAAAACAGACTCATCTTACAATTAGTTTTCAAAATGACTGCCATCTCTGCTGGCAAGAGCACTGAGCTTTGCTATGGCTCAGCAGGAGAAAAGTGTATTCCAAATGAGTAGTCCAAACTATCTGGGGCAGAAATAATTTGTTACAGACTGGCACTGGCCTGCAAGGGTAGAGGGAATCCTGAAAAGACACTGGAATTGCAGAGACCTCGAGGTTCCCATTTAAAAGAAATGCCTCTGGTTTTCAACTCTGTTTAACTTTTCTTTGATATCTGTGCACATCTCCCTAGGTACGCACAGCATCTATTACAAAATTGACCTGCTACATAATCAGCAAAGAAGAAAGGACCTACAGAAAAGAGTATCTTTTCCCCTCCGTTCTTTTATAGACAAACTTTAGTTGATTAATAGGAGAAATAGATCCTTTTTTTTTTTTTAAATGACCATTTATTCATATGGTCTTGGCAGATTCTTTTCCTGTGAATTTTTCATGGCAGCATTTGCAAGACAGTTCTCTAAAGCCCGATAGTCACCAAGTGAGGACAAGGACCGTGCAATCAAAGTACTGATCTGGGATTTGAAAAGAATTTTATCCCTGGCTCTGTGCAAGATTCTTGCGTGGCCTAGATAAGTCACTTAACAACTGCTTTGCTACCTTGGGGTCTACCTGCCCTACCTCATTAACTGTAGTGGCTCTTCCTTGAGAAGTCATGGAAAATATCTGCTATGGATAGGCAATAGTAAGTACAGAACATGAAGTTAATTTCAAAAGATGAGGAGACGACACTTTGCCATACAAAATGTTACTGCCGACATGCCAAGCAGTCAGCATGGCTTGTGCTCTGTTCCTGAATTAACCTCTCAAGTTTCTTCTCTTACAATCCCACGTGTTCTATGGGACACTGTGAAGCTACCTTCCACTTCAGCTTTTACGGGGTTTTTTTCCAATTTATTTTTACTGTACCAACTACCCCTTCAACCTTAACCTAGCAAACTTCTTGAACAGAGCGCTCGCTAGTGCTCTGCACTGTAAGGCATTTCCTACGACACAGCCTCGGTCAGTATGGCGTTACAGATGTGGCTCCACAGAGCTGTAATGCATGGCCAGAACAACACGGTGACCTAAGAACCAACGTCTGGCTTCAAAGAACCAGAGCTCAGGAAGGCACAACTCTCCTCCTCTCTGTTTTGCAATGGTCTCCTATGAGCGATTACATTATTTTTTTTTTTGCAGAAGAGTAGGTCTGATGAGGATCCAACCAACAGTGTGATCTCTGCTGCCCACCTACCCACATAGAGGACGCCCTCTTTCGTCTTTCCTGCAGCCTCTGCCACACCCTGCTTGGTTTTTTCTGCCGCTGCTACGACTCCCTCCTTTGCCTTGGAAAGTCCTTTCATGAACACATCCATGGCTGCAGAATTTCTTCACACAGCTCTACAGAAGAAAAAAAAAAAAAAAAAAAANAGAAAAAAAAAAAAAAAAAAAAAGACAGTACACTTTCAGTAAGATTTTTTTTCAGCTTTTTATCCCAGAAAGGGAAGAAAACTTTATTCAAATCAAAAGAGATCACAACTACTTAAAAATCACATTATTTATACCCCCCATAGTATGTAGCTTTCATCGCCATCTCTATCGGCAATACACAAACACCTCTCTGTATGTGAGGCTGGATTCAGTATTTCAGATAGAAAGAACAGTTAAATAATTAGAAAGAGAAGGAGTACGACTACGTGAATCACCTTTACATTTTCTCATATGCTGCCATACGTGCTGCGCTGCCAGAGCGGTTCCCTCAATCCAAGCAAAGCCTGGGGAGCCTGTTTCCAGAGAATCCTACAGAGAGGCTGCCGATGCCACAGCTCTGGTTGGAAGAAGGGTTCATTGATACGGCAAGTCCTTTCCTCGCCTACCAAGGCATGATTTCCTCCAAAGGACAGGTCTGTTCATGTGCCAATTGCAAGATTTAGCCCAGTGATTTGATGATACTCCACCTCTCATCCAGAGGAAAATGCCAACTTAAAGAAACACTAGCAACTTAAAAAAAACCCCAAACCACACCGTCTAAATGACAAATGTTCAAACAAACTGCCATTACAACCCAGGAGGACTGGAACAAATAGAAAATGCTGCTTTTCCAGTAGTCCAGCATTTTGTGCAGCCCACGTCACTCTTCTGGAAACTGAGCTTTCCCAAATGGGTTCTTTGCACGTATCAGGACCAAGAAAAGATTTTACCAAAAAGCAAAAGCAGGAATGCAGGATTTTAAAAGCACTGCACTAAAGCTAGCAAGTGAGTTCTGTAGCAGCTGTACAACCCAGCGCTACACTGAAACGACCAAAATAGTAATTAAACCCAAGAAGTCAGGGTCCCTTCAACGAATCTGTTATGGATAGTCCTTTCTCCTCCTCCACCCACACAGAAAGAAGTGCTGCCTGTGATTTTCTTCCCTCTGCCAGAGGCTGAGTAGGAGGAACGGCTGTCTAGGAAGGCATTTGGGCTGCTGCAGCTTTCTACTAACTCGTGCCGAGCGTGCGAAGAAAGGCGGTATTTGCGCTCCAGCCAAGCTGCCTACGGTACCTGTCACCCTGCGGCTGGGGGGGGGTCTTATACACAGAGAGACGGGGGGAGGCAGGCCCCAGCCCGCGGGACCCTCCGGCTCCCCACCGAGGGGGTCCCCAGGCCTGTCCGCTGAGGGACAGCGCCGCAACCACCTGGGGACCGCGAGCGGGCGGCGTGAGTGTATATCAAATAATACACAAGCACCTGCGGAGGGAGGGAGAGCACAGGGGGTCGTAACCATGCATATACATGACATATGTACATATATAGAGAGCGAGAGAGAGAGGCACCCCCCGAGGAGGGCAGGGCGATGCGGCCACACGGAGCACCCACGGGCTCCAGCTAACACGCCGGCGGCACAAGGCGGCTGCAGCCCCCGGCTTCTCCTCCCTCCCCCCCTGCCCACAGGAGGCCATTCAACAGGAAATATATATATATATATAAAATAATTTATAGAGAGAGACGGACACAATTGTAGGTAGGTGCACACACACATACGCGCACCCCTACGGCCACGCTGCCGCCGA
>VZSF01006303.1:1146385-1187008 GCA_013398295.1 Chionis minor
GGGGCCCAGCGGCCCCCCGTGCCCCGGCCGCTACCGCCGCCCGCCCCGCCCCGCCTCGCCGCGCCACTTACCGCCGCGCTCCTCCGCCACCGGCGACCGACCCGTTGGGAGGAGGCGTGGGGCGGCGCGGGGGGGCCCGGGGGGAGCTGCCCCTTCTCAGCACATCCCGAGGCGGGGGAGAGCGGGCCGGGTCTGCTGGCGCCACCCCCGACGGCAGCCCCGCAGGCGGCGAGTGTGAGGGAGAGGCAGGGGCGAGGGGTGCAGAGAGGATGCGCCGCGGGAGGGAGGGAGGGAGGAGCGGAGGGCGGCAGGGAGGCTCCCGCCCCGCTCCCCCGCCTTCTCCCGGCCCACCCTCCGCTGGGGGCTGCGCCCACCCCTTCGCGTCCTGCGGGGAGCGGGGAGCGCTGACCAAGGGAGGGGCAGGGGGTCAAAGGGGGACCGGGCCGCTCGGTGTCCCCGGGACCCCGCACACCCGCCACGCGCTCAGGAGGCTGGAGCACCGCGTCTTGGCAGAAGCGCCAGGAAGCTGCTGATGGCACCTGCAGGACACCTGGGTTTCGCTTCGCCTTTCCCTTCACCAAAGCCTTACACAATCTCCCCAAGCATCTCATTGCTTTTTCTTCTACTTCCAAATCTTGGTCCCTAAGTGAGTGGAGCCCACTGTGGCTGTTCTCACAGGGTTCATGGTCCCAGCTCATTTCTCAGCGTCGGAGGCGGTAACGCTTGCAGCTGCAGTTTGAATCTTAACCCTGTTGCACACAAAAGGATGTTCATCCCAAAGCAGGAACGCTGTGAGAAGGCCCACCTCCCCCCTGCCAGGTTTACCCAACCCCACACCTCTGCTAGCATCCTCCACCGCATGCTCCGCGACCTCTGCTTCTCAAGGCTCAGACACTCCGCAACCGCCGCTACTCAAGTCTCAGCCTGATGCACAGAAGCCACATTTTCCCCAGAAAGGGAAAGCTATCAAACTTCTCTATTTCAGTAGCAGAATTTAGGCATGAGAAGCCAAGACCAGTAGGAGGCAAGGCGTTAGAACAGATGGACCTTCAGCTTCAGTACGTCACTTCATGTGCTGTATAAAATCCTGCAAGACCTACAGAAACAGTTTGTTTTTTATTGCACTGGAAAAGGAGAAACAGAACATGGGATAGATAAGACACAAGGTTGTGAGCCGCAAGGAGCATCCGTCATCCCGTGCAGACAGCTGATGCATCCCTGGTTTTGTTTCCATTCTGTACACGTAGTGCAGAGTCTTCCTCCTGTCAGGTTTCTTCATAAGCTTTAATATTTCTGTACTGTTTGGTAAACTTTCTTTTGGTTCTTTCCACTACTAGTTTTAATCAGCCAAGCATTCAGTAATATATTATATTTCTTTGTGTAAGAAGATGCAGACTGAGAATGCAAATCATTACCTCCTAATTCTGGCCTCAAGAAAAGCCTTTATTTTTTAGGGGGAAAAAGAAAAAAAAAGGGGCCCAGGAATTAAATTACACAAGATGCCTCATGTAATTCATCCTGTGCAGCATATTCATACTTAGTGCAAGAACTAGATGTGATATTTCTATTTCCTGCCGATTTAGGGGAGAGGCAAATAGGTACAGTTTCAGACAGTACATCAAAGTGAATCAAAATCATATTCTTTTCACACGTTAACTGGCCCAGCAATTTATATACCTCAGTATATAAATTGGCTTATTGAAAGCCACCCCCTTAGCCATTATCTACTACGCAGGCCAGTAAACTTAGACCCTAAATCAGAATTAAAGTGAATATGGCACTCCTTATTTAAGTATTATCTTCCAGATTTAAAGAAGCCTTTTGTTTCTCTAGCATGCAAGCAACTGTGAGCATGAAATTTTGCTTTTTATTATGCTGATATAAATCCAGATAGATTTATTTTATTTAATTATGTTAGCAATAACAGAGAATCTAGTATGATAAACATCCTTGTATATTTATGGCTCTATTTCTGAAAACTTTACAAAGACGAGCTCAGATGTTTGCAACTCCTAGCTTTTGCAAGGGTTTTTTTGCCTTGTGTTTATCAACGGGAGGCATTATGTTTTGCTGTTATACAAAGTAACAGCTTGTCGGTTAATAAAATCATGCAGCTAGAAATAGAGAGGTAAAGGCAAGAGGGATCAGTTACCACAGCAGAAGTAAAGCTTAAAATTTCAGCAGTAGTAGTCAAAATAAGCAGCTATTAAATTCTAAATCAGAGGGTAAGAGGCACAAAAAGAAAAAAAAAAAAGAGTACCAACGCTGACACAAGAAATTCTTCATTCTGAAGATGGATGGGACTTAAGTGGAAAACAGAATTAAATATGGTAGGGAATTAGCATTACACCTCCAAGGTAATTCCTATTTAAACCACATTGTCTATAACAGCTGGGTGGGGTTTTTTTAGGTTGTCTCGTCAGTAGTATTAGTATCACAATAAGTTTTCCCCTGAAGCCTTTCCTGTCTGAAGAAAGGATAGTAGCAAGCAGATTGCCCACTGATCGCATTTAAAACAAATCTTTATTTAATGGCACTGTTTACTTTGCATGAGCATCTAGAGCAAAAATCATTTAAACAGTAATAAAAACTCCTTCAATCCATTTCGTTTTGCAGGCTAACTTATTGGTTTAGTTGCTAGTGGTCAAGTACATCTACTTTATCACTATGAAAGGAACAATTATTGACAATTGAACACTGTTGAAGCGTAAAACTGATCAGAATTTACTGTCTTCAGGTTAAAAAGTTCAAATGTAAAACTATTCATGTGGAAACACTGGAAAGGTGTTCCCCTTGAACACTACGTACTAAATTGAAACCTTTCCCGTCTATTCAAAGAGTGAGTCACACAGGCTCTCTGTGCTACCACAGAACTGGTAGGTGATGTTTCGCAGAAGAAAGGTATCTTTGAAAACCTGAAGAGGTGTGGTATAAAAGGAAGCTGTCTTAGGGCAGGCTATTCACAGGTAACATTGATTATTTGACTGCAGGGTCTTTCTGCTGATTGCAGATAATATGAAAGCTGTCTTAACTTGGTAAATCTGTTAGCTGTGTGAAACAGTGCAATATTTATACTAATATATTTCAGTCCTTGGATTTTTTACAGACCAGTTTACTATGCGCGTTGCTTCAGAGGCAACTGGAAGTTCAGACCATTTTCATAGACTTTTGCATCACAACGTTTGCATTTCTGTTCCCACTCAGGTCTCTCTGTGGGCCATTGCTGGCCTCGCTGACCATGCTGTAACTACCTGTGTGCATGAACCTTTTCTGAGAACTCAAACATTCCCAAAAAAAGTTGACTATGACCTCTCATTTGCTTACAGGTAAGTCTGAGGTTTAGCATGTCATTGTCTTAACCTTTATCATGCTCCTAAGCGTTGTAGCGTAACACTCCAGAGCATGCATGTGCCCCACTTGTATGGTGTTTCCAGTGATGTTTACTCAACTGAAAATTAAGCACATGTATTAAAGCCTTCGTACAATCAAGTTGCCAGTTCTCATTTGCACTGCCTCATTTCAGAGGCAGTGTTCCAGTGGAAGCATTCTGTTTATTAACTTCAAATTCATACCCATTATTATGCAGCAGTTGCCATTGCCAGTTCATTCCTATTGCAAAGATTTCTGCTCGTGAACTGTTTTGACAGGTATAACTGCGTGACAGCTATGGGCTCGGTCACTGGGTGTCCACTGTCATGCCATGCAGCCATTGACAGGAGACACAAATAGAGCTGAAGCAGGTTTGTTTGAAATTCAGATCAACATTCTTGATGTCTTTGTGCATAAAGAGTCCTTCAACTCAGATCAAAACCAGGGGATGAACAGAACACTCCACAGAGATAGGCCTCCATCACCAGACCTAGCTGAAACCTTTATTCATGTTGCTTCTCCTCTGCTTCTGATTTACTTGCGCCCCTCTGGCAACAGGTTCTTCCTCAGAAATCTCAATTCTCTGCAGTTCCAGCCCTTGTATTTGACATGGCCAGATCAGACAACCGATTTAATCCCTCCTGCTCTTAGCTCAGGTGCACACAGCCCAGCACGTACCATCTCATGTCTGCAAACTACAAGCTAAGCCATGTTCAGCTTCAAGTGAGAACACGTCCCGTGCAGGTGGATGCATCACAGATCTAACTGAGAAAAAGGTGCACAGGTGGAAACCATGCAAGAAGGAGAGTTTCTTCCCTAAGTCTTAACATTTGAACAAATTAGGCTGGGACTGAAAGCGTACCTGGAAAAAAAACGTGTATATCTCAACTGAGGTTGCTAAACCTCAAATTCCTTCTTCCAAACATGAACAATATAAACATTCTCAAAAGACAAATGCACCAGAATATTTTAGCACAGGTAAAACTTAAGATTTCTCCCCAAAAGCTACTCAGGCATAGCTCAGCCATTTGGGGTGATTATGTATATGTATATGTATATGTATATGTATATGTATATGTATATGTATATGTGTGTATGTGTATGTGTATGTGTATGTGTATATGTATGTGAGAATATTTACAAGGTTCTATATTACATTAATTGTACATATAATTATATATTGCAATACATAATATAATATATATTATATATAAGTATATTATATTAAAATATTAAAATATTTTAATACAGACATATATGCCAAAACACCATGTTTGAGGTATGCATGCATACACGTGTGTATGTATACATATATTTAAAGAAGGTCGATGTCGAAAGTTTGACGAAAGTGTGTCTCTGATCTGGTAAATATCAGCACAACTACACTAATCTTGGCATAACTCTAACCAACACAAAAAAGGGTTTCTCAGCTTTATATCACCTCTGTTACTGGCAAAAGCTGCTAGACCTTCAAGTCATTTAGTTGCACTCAAGGCTGAAGATACAGAGACATCACAGCTGGTATAGGCAATAATAACATTTCATAAATTAATTAATTTATCTGGGTTAGAAATTCAGTGCTGAAGGGGAAAGAATCTCTGTCTCTTGCACCTGGGACCTTAAGCAAAGCTGTACGCTGAAAAACAACAGTGTTAAGTGCCAAGGAGGCCATCTGGCAGCATGTTTCTACTCAGAGACACCCAGTACCATCAGATGAGGCTGACCTAAGGGTGCCTGGCAAAATCAGTGTTGATTGTTCTTTACGATGTTTCCCGTTGCACAGCACCAATGGGTTGGATTGTAACTGAAATAATCATCTTCTTCACACATGATGCAACATGTTAACAGTATCTCATAGAACTGAAAACGCTAGTGCTAGAAAATCGGGAATCATCATGCAGGGTCGGGTCTGATGCCCATCTTGTCCCAAATTCTGCTTGAACGAGAGGTCAGCGCTAGATGTCTCCAAGGTCAATGATAAGATTGCACGCTCTAAAGTAGCCTGCTGCAAATATAGGTATCTAAGCCAGTGCAGGCACAGCACATTAATTACCTGGATGGCAGCATTTCTCAAGAGATACACCGGGAAGGCAGCAGCTTTAATTAGATACTAAAGTTAGTCACCAGCAAACTGTTTAAAGAAGTACAAAACTCAGACAGGAGCATACTTCATTCTGTCAAACCGTTGTCTTTCTACAATTTCTATGGGAAAGTAGACATCACACAAAAGAAAAGTGGCAATTTTAAAACAGATTGCACTTTTGTCATCAGAGGTATTAATAATCCAGAGGTGATAATCATATGAGCAATCCAAACACATGACTGCATCTTCACGCAGAAATTTCTGTTTTTTCATGTTGCTTGCAAACAAACTTGTAGCTTTATTGCTAGAAGTCTGTTATCTGATACATTTAATAAACAAAAGTTCTATATATCTGATGTTCACCAGCATTTGCTACATAAAACGGAGATTCCTTTTTTGAACATTCAGTGTGTGCAAAAATTACATATATGAACAATGACATACAGGACAAGTATATAAAGACTACGTAGTTCACTTTATTATGTTTTGCTGTATTAGCCCATGAGAAAAACCTAAAGTCTTCTCCAGAAAAGGCAACACTTCATTCTCCTCCATTTGTCTGATTCCTACACGCAAGCATCCCAGCCAAGTAGGTCCCTTAGATACTGTTTGCTGGTACCGCTCCAGTCACCAAAAAAATCATGACACAGTCATCAGTTGCCAGTGCTTTTTTTATAACACCAACTACAGGTCCAATTTAACTCCCTTTCACACCAACATAAATGCAGAGATTGACTTAAGGGAACCAAGAATAACAAAGGAAATATCTGTATAAGAACATTATTACCTGTTCTGCTTTCTTTGGCTCCATTATTCATTACATAAAATCACTTACTGGAATCCTATCTCAGTGTAGTCTCCAACCCACAGGCCGATACTTTCTTGTCTATGTTTTTATTGCACAAAACTGTTTTGATTTAAAATTCTAAACTTTAAGGCACCACCTGGGGTATTAAGATTTATCTACATGCAGCACTGAGCAGGGCACACAGTGACTGCAGGGAGCTGTTTCAGAGTTCTTCACAAGGGGATGTAGGCTCAGGCTTGGTCACCGTAGACAATCAATAGAAAAAATGGTTCTTCTCATATTCACACGCAAAATAAATGTACCTGTAAATTTAATTTAAATTACCATTCCAGGTACAGCCTCAAGCTCAGTTCTTGGAAAAACTCTACATTAAAAACATTTAATTTCTGTTAGCTCTCCAATTTGTTTTAATTCACAAGCAGTTTGAAGCATTCACATTTTCAGTGATGCCCAGGAGGCAGGAGAAGACGACTTTAAAGATCACTTAAGTAAAGGAAAGTTAGTTAGGTAAGGGAATAAGGCAGGACAAAGCAGCAAATGTGGCAGTAGATGTTTCTGGGGAATCAGTTTTCATGCACGTAGGTTGATTGGGAGAGGCCATGAAATGTTTTCAAGCAATGGTTAATGGTCAGATGGCACAGGCACCTGGCAGAAGGGAGGCAAGAACTGGAGGCATGTTGGCAGCAGACAGGAGGCGCTCGGTCAGGTAAGGACAGGCCACAGGGAGCCTTGAAGTGTGCTGGGAGCCTGGTGTGTTTCCAGGGAAAAGAAGGGACAGTGAGGACATGCAAAACGAGAGTTGATGTGGTGGAAGCAACGTGCTAGGAAAACTATTTCTCCAGCAGTTTACTGAGGGGATACTGAGTAAAGATTGTATTTGTCAAAGTCGGAGTGAAGCTGTATTTGCCAAAGTTTACAAGCTGCCAGAAGATCAGATCATTTTTAATACTGAGAACCTGCAAGGTCAGAGTTACAGCAATCATGTCCTACCTCTACCAGGATAAAAGTCAGTAAGCCCTGGCTGGAGGAGCACTTGCTTCCCAGGCTGTTTGCACCACCAGTGACTCTAAGGTGACTCACTGTCAGACTGAGAGAGATACTTGGATTTTAATGCCAGGGTGAGTGAAGTTGGTCACCTAAAGCACGTAACGCAGCATTTTTGCCTGTAACAGCCCAAAATTGGCTGCCCCCCAAAACAGATCTAATGATTTATCTACATAGGCTTTTTCATTTAGCCAACTAAGGCTTTGCACTGTCCCCTGCTATGTGCTCTGTAAGAAATCCAAATGATCTTGCCTGAAAGAGCTGAATCTCCTTTTTTTAAAAAAGCAGTCAGTTCTCTCTATCTCCAAGAAAAACATCCTAGAAGCCTGTTTTGCTTTCATATTGGTCATCCGCATTTTTCCCTAGGCCAAAATACAGAGTTCCTTTTGTGTTTTGAAACACAGATGCAGAACTTGTGTGGAATCACTGTGTCTCAGGACCATTCCTCATGGTCCTTATGTACAGGAGATATTAAAAATCTTTTCAAAGTTAAAATTGTTTTCCCTCTCAATATATTTTTGCATTCACTTCTTCTGAGCACTCATAACTGCTGATGAATGCCTTATTGTGCTTGATGCTTTAAATATAAATAAGATTTTAGCATCCCTGTAGTGCTTTTAACTGTGAACTTAGAATATGGAATGGATTGTTTCTCTTCAGCTTCCACTGTAATCTTCTCTGCTGTTCACAGCCAAGGTCTGCACACGTTCAACCTGTGGCTAACACACCACAAGGTCCTGCCTTTTTTGCTGCAATTTCAAGCTTCTCTGAAAGAGACTGATCTGATTTGCTCTACAACTAAAAGATTCCTGGTTATGCCATTACGCATTGAACTTGATGCTTCCTTTTGTACACCACACACAAACCAGTTCAATATCTTCCTTTACATTCTGCCAGTCGCATTGATGTTCTGGTGAGGAGCAGCAGAAGCTAACTGCTATTGTCTCAAATTAGGCCTCTCTAATAGATAACACTGGTTTTGTGTTTTGGCTACAGTCTGTGTTAAGCTTTTTTATTTCAACTGTTTATAAAGGGCTAATGTGTTTTCAATGTTTCAATCAATTGTTAATAATTAATTGCTCTTGCAGCCCAGAAGACCAACTGCATCCTAGGCTGCATTAGAAGAAGTGGTAGGTAGAGGGAGGCGATTTTGCCCCTCTACTTTGCTCTGGTGAGACCCCATCTGGAGTACTGCGTCCAGCTTTGGAGTCCTCAGCACAAGAAGGACATGGACCTGTTGGAGCAGGTCTAGAGGAGGGCCATGAAGATGATCAGAGCGCTGGAGCATCTCTGCTATGAGGACAGGCTGAGAGAGTTGGGGTTGTTCATCCTGGAGAAGAGAAGGCTCCGGGGAGACCTTACAGAAGCCTTCCAGTATCTGAAAGGGGCCTACAGGAAAGCTGGAGAGGACCTTTTTACAAGGGCATGTAGTGATAGAAGGAGGGGTGGTGGCTTTAAGCTGGAAGAGGGGAGATTTTGATTAGATCTCAGGAAGAAATTTTTCACTCTGAGGGTGGTGAGGCACTGAAACAGGTGGCCCAGAGAGGTGGCAGATGCCCCATCCCTGGAAGTGTTGAAGGCCAGGCTGGATGGGGCTTTGAGCAACCAGGTCTAGTGGGAGGTGTCCCTGCCCATGGCAGGCGAGTTGGAACTAGATGATCTTTAAGGTCGCTTCCAAGCTAAACCATTCTATGATTCTATGATATTTACTGCTAATGTCTAACCAAGCAGTAAACTTTTTGTACCTGTGGCATATACTCATCAGTACTATCTTCTGCTGGCATCCTCATAACCATGTTGCTAATTACTTATGAAATTCTCTCCAAATATTAAACTCTTTCAGAACTACTTGAAAAGGCATAAATCGGAATTGTAAAGAATTTCCTCTTGATATTCTTGACCCAAGTGCAGTTTTCGTTATTCTATGACTAGCTTGAACGCTTTGCTGAAGGAAAGCATTCCCCATCATCAGCAAGCTTGTGTTGCAATTTGTAATGTGTCTGATGACATATTTTTAAACTGGGCATTCAGCTTCCTAAAGGAACTTGTATATTCTTCACTTAAAATCAGTGTGTCAAACACCTTAAAGAAATGGTGAGTATATTTTCATTTAGCGATTTTGAAAGATTGTGTTTCAGTCACTGCTGCTTTTGCCTATTGTGAATAAGATAGCATAGAGTTCGTGGGGGTCATCTGTCTAGTGAGGTACTAACAGCCTCAATGAGAAAATGAGACCTTGACACTTCATTAAGCCATCTCTGTCTGAGATCAACATTTCCAGTGCCTTTAACATGTTCCACAAGTCAGCTGTATTTCTCCCCTCCAGCACCTTCTCCACACAGTGTTATAATTTTGCAGTTTTGACACATCTAGTGTCTGAAAACCATCCTCACCTGCTTTTGACTTCAGAGATCTCCTCTTGACTTTACATGTCTGACTGAGGCTACCATTTAGCCCAGCTCTATGGGAAGACTGATTCCTCACAGGGATCACAGAACTAACTTTACACATGGCCTGGTATGAGATGCTGAGTCCAGCCAAAACTTTGAGATGGATCTGCTTTGTCCCTTTCCCTAAAGAAGATCCAAACTTTCAAGTAGCCATGAACTATCTGAGCAAAATCTAGGCAAATAAATCCAACTTACTAGTGAAGCCCAACTAGATTATCACAACCAATTAGCTCAACAGAAAATAAATATAGTTTACATCCAACTTTCTCCCTGATTACCACATTCTGGCAGCAACTCTTGCTTCCAGACTTGCTTTCAGATTAACTTGTCTTTCTGAGTTGCAGCAAGCAAGCCCTGCACGTTCCCCATTGGTCCTTGGGAAGTTCTTCATTCCCACCTGAGGCCTGTTGACTGCTCTTCACTCTTCAGTGCAATTCCACAGGCTGTGAGAACTGTGGACTTCTGGCTGCAGGTGGTGCTGCTGTATGGCCCTGCCATAGGACCTTCTCTCCCTTAACACTCAGTAGCTCCTCAAGAGAGGTTGCAATTGCCTTCTAGAAGGTCTTCCTGGGTCACGTCTACCCTTACAAGCAGTAAGGTATTGTAAGGAAAGATCTGTAGAAACAACTGGTGCTAGGATGCAGTGTCCACAAGATATGTATTTGGAACAAAGATGTTCTAAAGTATCTCTAATGGGGTCCCACGGACAGACTACCCATGAGTGGGATAAGCACAGTTTTCAGGTTATTTTCATCCAAAGAGAAAAGTTTGTATACTCTGAAACTGGTCTGTGATGAAAACCAGTAAGTCAGATGGGGTGGGAAGTCTACTTCAAACTGCTCTCCTGATCTGATCTGAAACAGCCATGTAGATGCACTGAGGCTCTAATCTCCCTCTAATACAATCATGAATAAAAGCAAAAATGTATTGTATTAGGGCCTACACCAATTCTGAACATTGTTGTTCTGGCAATGAAACAATGGATCCATCAATGCATTTTGTATAACCTACTTTTGTTTTCCTCTGAGTGTACAAATGGGCACAACGAAAGAATGAGCAAAGGCTCATTTCATATCAGTTACAGAATGTCTCTTTGTGATCTATTTTGTTGCTAAAAATGTGGTATCGGGATTGTAGAAGATATGTTCTTACATTGTGTGATAAATTCAGTACACCTCTAATAAGGAGTTTCCACTATTGTAAAAAACCACAACGACTGTATTGTAATTCTGCAGCAATACTACCTCTTCTTCTATGTCTAAGTCAATTTTACCACCCTTAACAGAGGAAATAGCAGTTAGTTTTAAAGATGATTGGTATCACTAGCTTCAAATATTGTGTAAAACACATCCAATTAACCTAAAACCAGTAAACTGAGATCCTCAATGACGATATCACAATTCTGGTGCTCCTGGTGTTATATCAGTTGTTGTACCAGCAAAATGGGAGGAGGTTGAGGATTATTCTTTTGTTAATCTGTTTTCTTATTGCAAGATGCTCAGAAACATTTAAAAAGTTCTGCTCAATAAGCAGCAAGGGGTAGAGGTGCATACATGAACTATACAATCTTTAAGCATATTTTCTGGCACAAATGTAATCCCAATACAAATTCATGGGAATGATATTGAAGACAAAAGTCTGAAATTACTTTCTTTCAGGTGTAGACCTGAGGAAACCACTAAGAGCAGAAGAGAAAGAGGAAAAGAAGTTGGAATAGAGATGAGCTGGTAGCAGAGCTTATGACTGATTATACATATTGCTCTATTTCTCCGTTTTATCTTGCCTGGTGTGATGACTGAGGTATGATCAGCTCTGGAGATGAAACTAGAAACTCCAGCCCATGAGCAAATCTAAAACTTCACAAGACTGAGGAAAGTGGGGAGAGGAGAAAGCAAGAAAACTGATTGTCCCATCTACCTGCCTGTCTTCAGCAGAACAGCTCATCAGGGCAAGAACTGCAAGTGCAGTCACCTATTTCGAAGTAACATTATGAATTTAGCCAAGGGTTTTCCAGCAGTACCTAGCTGTCATTAAGCACTTGCCAAATAAAATTTCCTTAGAATTTTAAGGAAAGTAATTTATCCTGCTGACAAAATTAAGCTCAGTAGCAACCATTTCAAAACTAATGTAATAGAAAATGTTTCGGATTTTGTTTTGGTTTATTTTTTTCTCCACTTCAAACCTTGCTGCCACATTTCAAATAGATTATAAATCCATTATTTTATATCTTGATAGAGTGTGTTTAAACATGTTTTTCAGGAAGAGTTAAGTGCTTTCTTTGATTGAGGCCTTAACACATTTGTAACACAACTTTTAAAAGTATAATGCCATTGCAAGACATTTTAATGTGTAACTTTGGGGTTTTGATTTGTCAGAAAAGGATTACTAACTGAAAATTTGCACACTATACTGAAGGATGAAAAAATCACAAGCATAATACGAATTAGTTATATCCTCAAAGTGCATTCATGATAGGGTTTAAAGTAAACTTAGTATTACAAGAGCTTTAAAGTCCTAGAGACAGCCATCTATAGAAAATGTACAGAATATGGTCAATACTGTCAGGACTCTTGTCAACAAACTGAGTATTAATCATACCTGAAGTCTGGGTTGCTCCTGCGTGTACTTTAAATTTAAGAACATGCTGATGTGCACTGTTGAATTGAGGAGTCTGAACTACCAATGTTCCCATATAGAGAAATTATTTCATACAGGCAGATTACCAGGCAAAACTGCTTGGAATGTAACAGTTTTTAAGCCTTACCATATTGAAGGGGACTAGATGCTAGTATACATTTGGTGGCACTTTTACATGTATAATTGTTGAGAATTTTATAGCTTTAACTGAATTTTGAACTTTTTTTTTTAAAAAATATAAAAAATCTCCAGTCCTCCACTGAAAACTAGCATTCCTGGAGATGTTAATGTAGAACACAGCAGAATTTTTTTTTTTAGGAAGAAATTGAAGATTGGTTATTAATTCTGCTTTGGTTACTGGTTGCTTCTCAATGAAATTATTTTTGAAACACACCTGCTTGTCCTAATCCAAAGGTTGCTGGAGGAAGTGGAGAACCTTCCATTGATCTCATCCATTTTGTAATCTTGTCTTTGGTGTGTAATTGCTTGAAGAAGAAATTTTCCCTTTTTGATGGGGGTAAATTCAAAAAAACAACTTGGCAGGAGAGCTGCTTGATATCTGAAACTTTGAATTCCTATGGGAGAACAGGCACCTACTAATTCTGTGTAATATTTGATTTCCAGTATTATTCTTCAGTGGCTATTCAGAATGGAAATGTATATTGAAGAGGGAGGCACTTCAGATGGAAATATTACTTGTGAGCTATACATACTGGTTGTTACAGTAACAGAAGAAGGAACCAGCAGAAATTTTCATCTAAGCCTAATTTTCATTGAACCCAATGCACTTTGGCTGACTAGAATTCAGTATCTGAAAACTAGAAAGAACACAGCAAAAGGTCAAATCCTTTGGAGAAAACAGTTGATGAGTCTGCTCCAGTTATTGAGTCACTTCTTCAACCACAACATAATGACACTCTTCATATCCCCCTATGCCAGTCTTGTACATTAAAGAGAGACAAGGTTGTAACTCACAAAGTATAACAGAGGATAGGAGAGGTAGTAAGACAGTAAGCAGAGCATCTCAGAGCTTAAAGCCTGGTAAACAGATGTAGAGTTGAGCTTCCGATGTTAATGGCAGTACATGTGTTTGGAAGGAAGCCTAGAAGGTTGCAAAGCAGACTGAAAGATAATTAAACCATAAATAAGTGTACTGGCTTGTCTGGGTAGAGTTAAATTTCTTCATAGTAGCTTGTATGGTGCCGTGTTTTAGATTTGTGACCAAAACAGTGTTGATAATGCAGGGATGTTTTAGTTATTGCTGAGCAGCGCTTGCACAGTGTCAGGGCATTTTCTGCTCCTCAGCCTGCCCCGCCAGCGAGTAGACCGGGGGTGTGCAAGAAGTTGTGGCGGGACACAGTCAGGACGGCTGACTTCACCTGACCAAAGGGATATCCCAGACCATACAATGTCCTGCTCAGCAGTAAAACCTGGTGGAAAGAAGGAGGAAGCAGAGACGTATGTGGTTATGGTATTGTTTTCCCAAGTACCCAACACATGTGATGGAGCCCTGCTTTCCTGGGGATGGCTGAACACCTGCTTGCCAATGAGAACTAGTGAATTACTTGCTTATTTTGCTTTCCTTCTCTGTGCAGCTTTTGCTTTGCCTATTAAACCGTCTGTATCTCAACCTATGGGTTTTTGCACTTTTACCCTTCTGATTCTCTCCCCCATCCCACTGAGGGGAAGGGAGCGAGTGGCTGGGTGGTGATGACCTGCCCACCAGGGTTAAACCATGACACTAAGGCAAAGCTCAGCAAGACGAACATGCAGGAGGCAAGCAAGCTGAAGTCTTGATCTGCTCTGTAAATGAGACTCACTAACAGTTTTATACAGGCTGCAGCAGCAACAGAGACAAGCTAACTTCTACCCTAGCTAAGCCTGCAAATGTAGAATACCCTTGGCTAGAGAAACCCCTTCTGTTTCCTTGCACACTTACTTAGATTTGGAAGCTGTATGTCCCACTGAGCCTCTTAGCAGGGCTGAGTTTTGCTATACAGCCTTCCAAACAGATCTCGCTCTCTCCAGTAGACTCGGGTCTTTCTACACATGCCTATGCAGACATATTGAGAAAAATACATTTGCTCTTCACCAAATTCTCAGCTAGAAATAATAAGGCTGTCTTTGTGGGCTGTTATGGTTTGAAAAAACCCATAACAATTTATTGTCGCTTAGACAATTATTCTCTCACCTGATGACCCCTCCCCACCCAGGAAGAGGAATCAGGAAAAAAACAAGAAAACCCAGGGGTTGAAAGATAAACAGATTTAATAGGATAGAACTGGATAATTAGCAGTACTAACACAAAGGAACCCATATTGATCCCAATACCCGAGTATACAGTACAAGGATTATACTCAGCCAAACTATATCAGTTGGAAGCTGTGCACTTCCAGCAGTGGACAGTGAATGTCAGACACTGCGAGCGCTACAGCTTCAGGAAGAAGGGAAGGCCTCAGGGATCCGGCACCAGGGCAAGAAGTTCTCTGGATCGCCATCATCAAGGGGGAGCCATCAAGGGGGAGAGCATGAGCAAGGGGGAGAACCCCCTCACAGCAGACTTCCTAATTTATATTGAATGTGACGTTCATGGTATGAAACAATCCTGTTGGCCAGCTTGGGGCAAGTGCCTGAGTCTTGCTCCTCCTCATCCCTGCACCTGGCAAGCTCGAAAACACTGAGACCTTGAAACCCACACACCATGGCTGGCTGTACAGTAAATATCTTCACTAATTCAGACACTAGAGTCTTACACAAATACAGCTTTCCCAAGCATTAGGAAAGAAATTAGTCCTGTGTCTCTCACACCAGGACATGGACTTACACAGATGGGGTTTTATTCCAAGAAATGTCTTTCTCTCTCCGCACAATTATAAAGGAATGCTGCAACAGGATGTTGCTGATACACTGCATAACGCTATTCTGCTGTTTCTACCATGAATACTGAATGCATTGCTCTCTCAGGAAGCCTGGTTCTCTCAAGCATCTCTGGCTCCCACAGTTTTCTCCGTCATATGTAGGCTGTCTGTCCAAAATCTGTAATCACAATAGCAGATGAAAGAAAGCCTCAAACCCTGCATTGCCGTTTAGACAAGCTGTGCCATTAGCACTTGGGTCAATGCTCCATGCTAAAATATGTCATTTTCTTTGTGCACGCTCAGGCTGTCACCATCTTCAATGTGGGATTTCAGTTCAATATCTCAGCTTCGTAATATCTCCAGATTTACAAGGCTGCACATGACACAGCTGCTTCTCTGCAACAAAGCTCTTCCTGAACAGGGTGTGATATTTAAATGAACAAACATTTTGGGTCTCAGGGTGGCATAAGGAGGCTGCATGAATTTTGCATGGCTAATGAGAATAGCATCATGGCCCTAAGGGTACCAATAGCCTTAACTGCCCTGAGTAACCCCATTTGGGGTCCCCACCTCATGCCCTCTGTGCAAGCGCTAAGGAGCCCTATTTAAGCTGGGTCTTAGCCCCAAAGCCTTGCCTGAGCTCACCGTGAGGGAGCAGCAGGCATGGGAGCTGCCCCACACAGCAGGGATGGCATGGGGTGCTGGGTGGCTCCATCATGGACAGGCACCTTGCTGTCAGGCAGGATAGGCCTGGTGGCAGCAACGGGCTCCACCAGCCCAGAGACAACTAGTACAGCGCAAGGGGACAAGGGTGACCTGGGTCACTCCATGAGGGGGCTGGGGTCAGGGCTGGGCACGGGTGCCAGTGGGGCCAGGTGAGGCTGCTCAGGACAAATAAGGCCATTTCATGCCCTCAGGACCTTGAGAAACAGAGGGGCTCAGCTGCATGTTGCTTATTTTCTCTGCAAAATATTTCCCCAATTATCTACTTTTACTGTCTAAAAGTCATATACAGGGCATATTCTCATCTTCATGATGAATATTGTCTCATCAGAGATGACTGCTCCCTGTGGAGCCTAATGATTGCAATACAGAGAAAAGGGCACAAGAGCAGCTAACCAACTTACATGACAGAAAGTTTGAATTTATCATCTCCCTTTTATATGTGTTTAAAACTGTATCCTATCCCATAACTAGTCTCGATGCCACCAAAGTCAGGTGAAATTCAAAAGAGAACCTATGGACTTCAGCGTTTAGGAAATCATAACGTAATGATATAATGTATAGACTTGATAATTTTATGGGGGGAAAAGTGAGAATCTCTGTGAAACAGCATTGAAATAGCATTCTATCTGTAGGAAACTAAAAACAAAAGGAGAAATTAGATATTGAAAGGCAATAAGGTTTTCTTTAGATTGAATTTATAATTTGAGCCAGAGCAATCTGAAGGCATATTATTATAGTAACATTATCACTGCTCTACACCAAATGTCCCATTTATTGTGCGTACACAGGAGACTGACCACAGCCCAGGTTAAGCAGACTCAGGTTAGAGGAGAGGGAGCTGCCATGACCTGGATGTGTTAGAAACACAAGCAACTTTGAACAGAGCAATTCTACCTGATTAAATTAAATGAGTAATGGAAACAATGGTAACACGAGCCTGCCACCAATCGCTTGAAGTTATTTTATGTAAAAATATATTTAATGAATACTTCTCCCACATCTGTGTCTACAATAGCCCTATTTTTCATCCCATCCTGCAAGAAAAAACAGACTTTAATTTTCAACGGTTTTCTGTATGTTACAAAGGGTAAGATTTCAAAGATCCCTTGGAAAAACACCACTAAACCCAAGTGGCTTGTGGTTCTGAGGCTCGCCCTACTTCTTCTCTTTGAGTAAAGAGATGGTTCACTCCTTTTTTATCAACATAAAGTTCACTGTACCAAATAGGGAAAAAAATATTGAAATATAACCTGGTCAAATTAGGAGCCCCTAGCCACCTCCCAGCCTCTCCACCAGTTTGCTGGTGGCCCTAAGCAGGAGATCCAGCACTCAGGCTGGGGGAGCCGTGATGCACTGCCCCCACCTGACCCGGACAAAGGCTGAATGCTGGGGCACACTAAAGGGAGTATACACAGATTCTGCCTGTTAGCTAAATTTATTACCTGCCTGCCACTGTGGGTTACTCAACATCGTGATGCGCCTTCAGTCAGGTGTTCCCATATTCTTTTATATACCCTACAATGAATGCCTACCTGAGTGGCTTTAGCCTGCTGCTTAACATATGCATATTTTGTTGCACAGCAACAGCCACCATCCCAAAGTACAGCTGTCATTTCCACCCCTCTGTCTCACAAATTTATCAGTTAGGACTGACTGAAACTCAGCAAATGTAGCTGGCAGTGGCAAACCAACAGTGAAGCAGAACATGTAGAAAATGAAATGGGGCTCACAGGGAAAATGTTATTATTGCACAGGGTGAGCATAGCTTGCACACCATCGTAAGCAAGTATCTTAGGCCCCAACCTGCCACATGGCAGTAAAACGCGCTGTTCAGTTCAAGCAGTTTGAAAAGCCATGAATAAGCCGTCGTCATTTCATTTTACCGTGCCATGTAAATTTGTCAAGGTTGTATTTCCCCGCAGACCACACACCCATGTTATAGAACCATGGAGCTTCCCAGGACGCCGGGCACAGCCTGCCCTGCCCTGTTCTGTTACATCTTCTTTGGATTTTCACCAGCAATGCACATCACTGATAGTGAGTCCCTTTACAAGAAATGAATCCCTTCCCCAGTAGCTGGAAACCCCCCTGGTGAGTGGCCCCAGCTACTGGCAAGGCTTGTGCTGGGCTGCAACACATGCTGATGATTTTTCCCCTCCCACCTCCAGGCTGTACTCAGTACAGACTCTGCTCTGCCCTGTGTTACCATTTTGTTGCATCCATATAAAGACCGTATAAAGACTAGTCTAATTACAATGATACTTATACAGTTCAAATGAAATACAGTTAAAAATTACATATATACAAACTTTCTAGAACCTACCTCTTTTGCTGGTGGTGTGCTCAGCCTTGCACCGCCCCTTTGAGTATGAAGGCTGATGGCATCAGGTTGTGTGCGGGAAGGGAGTTCCAGCACAGTCAGCATCTCCTCTCCGGGAGGAATGGGGAGTTGATTCTTCCTTCTCACCCCAGGATCTGTGGTTGGGGTCATTTTTATGTTTGACAACAACTGTGCCCTTTCTTCCTTGGCCTGGAATACCATGTTATAGCCACATCCATGTGTTTCACATATGTTATATACTAATTCTTTGTTCTCTTTGCTTACCACTAGAACTGGTTTTACGCAGCTGCCAAGGTTGCTTTCCTTTGATAACCAATACTTGACCAGTGCTGAGCTGTTCATAGTCATGGGTCCTCTGATACGATGCTTTCACTGTGCTTTAAAGCTCCTGCTCTGATTCCATGCCTGTGGTATTTTATGCTGCATTTTATTTGAAGGTCATAGATAATTAATTGTACACATAACAGCTGCTTGCTATTGTTATGTGTTAAGTGCAGATAACAGTAAGTGTTACATCATACAATTGTACAAAGCTAAGCAATACAATAGATGAAGTCCAGGTCACCCCCTCCCAGGCCAAGAAGCTTCTGCTTAAATTAGTGGCTGCTGTGTTGTTTCTAGGTCTCTGGAAGATCCTGGTGCTTACAGCCCATAAAGGTGACTGGCAATGAAACCCCAGGGCCTTCCATCATAGATGTCTCCTGTTCCTGCTAGAAAAGCATCTAGCTTTACTCTTGAAGGGAAGGAAGGTCAGGCCTTGCTCACTCCTAATTCTTCCATCGATACATTTCAAACTGTGTTCACATTGGGCACTCCAGGAGGTTGTGTTCCCAAAGCCTCTTTGCGGCTCCTGTACCAATTTTGAACAGTGCAGTTGCTCGATGCTTGCACAACGCCTTTTTCTGTGTTCTTCTTTGGTGTCTGAATATTAAGTAGAGCGCTTGAGCAAATCTCAGTGCCTTCCTGGCAAGACTCAGGGATGCTGCCTGATCTTTTCATAAGCATAGAAGATAGATCAGATGGGCCCATGTTGCTGCACCTCCTGTAGGAACACCATGCTAGGTGTCGTACTGCGGTCTTATGTTTCTCAGTTGCTAAAAGAGCTGGTAGCAGGTCCTAGCTTTTAGCTACACATGATAAAACATATCAGGTTCAATGCATCTCCAGACGAGCTCCGCAGCTGAGCTGACAGAAGAGAGGTAAAGGGTTTCACAGGAAGCTTTGAAATTTAATATTCTTAGCTTACAAAGTGGCGCAATTTTACATCCACTTGTTATGTTTTCTTTTGTAAGAGATTTTTATTTTGAAAGCTTTTTCTCAGTTATTCAATTTGTTTCTCTTTTTTTTATTTCCCTTTCATTTTTTCACCACTAGTGACTGCTGTGGTGATGAAAAACACACTTTATTAATTTGGAGATTTTCTAACAGCAAACCCCCAAACATTTTGAGGAAATAATACCTTTTTTTTTCCTTTTTTTTTAAAAGAAATATACCCATTCCGTAGATTTACTGGCATTCTCCTGGAGATTCAATCTGAAATGAAACGAAAGAATTCAGGGTGAGAAATAAGAGATCATGCGTATATACTTGGTACAAGGTTTTCCAGCTCTTGCATTTGAAATCAGTTTCTGGTGGGCATTACTGCTTGCCGTTAACTTACTTTGACCCTCTCTTAACCTCCAGTTTCCCTCTTACTGATACAGCAAAGAAAGAGAGACCTTTCAAATCCAAGCACTCATGTGGCACTTATTGTGTCATGGCTACTATACATGAGCATACATAAATATATTTAGATTTAGTACTCACTCCCAAAGCTCATTATTTTCTAAATTAGGCTCCTTCAGGCTCCAGTCCAAGTCTAAACTCCCAGCTGCAGCAACCACCACATAGCACATTAGTCAACCCTCCTTCGCTTTTTGGTTCCAAGGGAAAAGTTAGTCACTACAACAAATTGACAATTGCTCAAATTGGAGATTACACACGGAGGTTCCTGTTGGCCTCCTTTTGTTTTTCTCCTGGGGCATGTCAAGACTGCTAACTAATTTTCTAGGAAAAGAATGAATCGCATAGGCCAGAGAAAAGCCTCTCAAACCTATTTTCTATATGATGGGGAAAGCTTCTCTATAAATACCAGAGGGCTCACCCATAGAGGTTGGAACAACATCCTTCCGTAGCAAGATCAGAGGACTTTGACAAGCCTTCAATCTAGATAAGCTTCACATATTATGAAGGTTTCCAGGAAAACAAAGCATGGCCCCTTATAGCAGCAATCCACACAGTAGCAGAAACTGATGGTTTAAGTGTGTGTGGAAAGGATATTTCTGAACTTTTGTGTCAAAGGCTACGACGAAGAGCAAATGTCAGCTGGTCTGGAATATCTTTTCTGACGAATCCATGTTTTTAGGCTTTCCCCATGGCTATACACCATTTTCTGACTGGGAAATTCAAACAGGTTCTCACGGGATGCATCTGGAGGCAATTTACCTTACCTTCAAATGCTGCGTCTTAAGGAACATAGAACACCAAGTATTTTTATAAGTAGAGGAAAAGGGAGAACATGATGAAGCACGTTCTATAAAAAAACCTGAGCAGGTTAAATCAAAGTCAGTGTTGGAAATTGGCTCCAGTCAGTCATTACAAACCAGATTATTCTCTTGTATAGGCATTCAGATCCTCAGCTCTCCTACCAAGCCTACTCACATAAAAACCTGCTTACAGAGCCAGCTAGACAAAACATCTCTCTGCCACAGGACTGCTCCACTCTAGAAAGAGGTACTTTTACAGATCCCCCTGCAATATGCAGCTAACTGGTTCAGTTCTGGGATACTCAACTTACCTCTGAGTCACATCTGAATGAAATTAAGACACCACCATAACCTGGCCCAATACGCTTCAAGCCACGGAGATGCCAGTTGGGAAACACCAGGCAAATCAAGTTTCTTCCTCTACTGAACTAGAACATCATTATCAAAGCAAAGCTCACTACAGAAACCAGACACTGACGCATTTATTTCTGTGTAGTTCAGACACCCACCCTATGAACAGCAACAAGCTTTAGTTACGTATCCAACCAAAACTGGACAAATTTCAAGCACAGCAGCAAAAATTAGGAGACAGAATTCAGATAAACTTAGATAGAAATGTGTGTACATTGAAATGTCTACAGCTGCATTAACATACTCTCTTTTAGGTTTCTACCCCACTAAGCCTTTTCAAATGCCCCAGGCAGAGTTTGGCACCAGGCCACAGCCTGATGTGTAATGGAAGCACTTCATAGCTATCTGCGTGCTACCAGTTGCAGCACTGGGGGCCTCAGTGCTGCAAAACGGAAACAGAGAAATTCTGTATATAAAACAATGAAAATGAAATCGATCCATAGGTGCCTCAGACGAGCAAAATGCAGAAAAACAAAACATCGTGAGCAGAACTCCTGTGCTCTTAAGAAAACACGTGCAGACTTTTCATAGCAAATTTTTAGCCTGATTGTATCCATTAAGACTTGTTCTTTGTGCAGATCTTGCACAAAGTTCTTTCTGCTTAAAAAAAAGGCAAATGGGTTCTCACCATCCCTTAAGTGAGCTGTGACTCTCACTCCAGACTGAGCTGCTCAGGGAGGGGTGAAGAAATCTATTTTCCATGAAATACATATCTACTAGAAAAGTGATAAAAGAGTGTGGTTGTAGAAAGCCAAGTCTGTATATTTGCCATGGAAACAACAGTTATAAGAAACACAGTGATGGGAGGAATATCAACTATCATTTCAGTCTGATATTTCCAGCATGCAGACATATCAAACTGTCGGCTGCTCCTCATGCAGCTTGATAGACTTGCCAGTTTTGTTAACTTGGTAATCACAGGTCATTTCTGGCTGCTACTTTTGAAATGCCCTAGGTATCCTTTACTATATTCAGGAAACAGAAAGGAGGAAGCAAGGGTAGAAAGGGCTCTCACCTTACACCAGACTCCCACCTCATTTTTGTGAGGCCAGCAGTAGCCCTGATGCACATTTCATTTACTCATCTGCTGCTTCTTTACTTCCTGGAACAAAGTATAAGGAAGAAGAGGGACTTCTTTGGAGACCCTTGGAGACAAAGCAGTGTAGGCCTTATTCTGGTATTCTACTGTTTGAAGTTTTTTGTTTCATCCGTATCAGGAAAAGCTGGAAATTAAAAGCACCTCTGAGCTGTAAGAAAGGTGTCAAAGTTGGAAATCCAAATGCCCTTTCCTTTTGATGCCCTGTTCCCCTTCAGTCACCTCTCTCTTACTTCATTGTTCCCTTCTTTTTGCTACCTTTTTGCTATAGCAGAAACATTCCGATCTCCCTTCTCCTCCCTACACACAGTCAAACCAAGCAACCTTCTTTGCCAAAGGAGAGCGACACCCGTGCTCAATGCAGTCTGGTAGCACTACACGCTGCAAAACAGAGATGATGCACGCTCGGAGGAATTAGCAACACCTGATGACCTGCCCATAATAAGAACGACAAGGGGTTTGGCTGCTTCCAGTGTTCAGGCAAATGCTGCCCTTCCCGTCACTCGCAGCACTGTTGCTCAGGAAGGTTGATCACTCCTTGTGGAGCCACCCTTGGCTGTGAGAAAGCAGCCCAGCCCAGCTGGGAATGCGTGCTACCAATAGAGGAAATTTTTACTGGTTTAGTCTTTTTTCACAGCCCTGGTTTCCTTCTAGTTTCCGCAGAGTATTATTGGTCAATATACTAGGGAATGAGCCAGCATGGGAGCTTTTCAGTGCTTATCTCTAGCAGCACCAGTTTGTTTTTCACAGGGTGTTGCTAACAAAGCTTTGTCAGTAGCAGACATGTGTGGGAATTGCACACCATCAGACAGATGAAAAGCACATCCAAGCATTTTCTGTCCTTCAGAAACGACTACTTAGTCCCCAGCTTGCCGCACCCCCCTGCAGGTGAAGCTCCAACTCCTGGGGTTCTTAGTGTTGGATTTAAAGGCTATATAAGTAACTGTTGCTTTCCTATGTCTTTTGCTGATTTCTTGGCACTGGGGAACAGTTTGGTCTCCAGAATAGTGTGAGCATTCCCTAAGATAAACTGTCTTTTAGCACCATTCCCTAGAGGCTGCTAAAACAGGCTACAGCGCTCACCAAAGATCAGTGCCTCCATCACGCTTGGGAGGCAGTATGGGGAAGGAAATGGCCAAGGTTAGAGCTCTGCACCAATGAGTTCTTTCTTTTGTTCTAGGAAAATCCTAGTGATCTTCAGTATATTTGCATAGTAAAAAATCATTTCTAGAAAGGAAATGCTCGGAAGAGCTCACAGGGTTGTTTTTTAAAAGTAACCCAGACCATTGTCAATTCCCACTTACCTGAGATCAGCTTTGCCCTAAGGATAGGCTGAAGTTAGAGCAAAGCAGAGAGCAATCTCCCTCATTGGCTGCCACACTTCCTACATAAAAGATATTTTATATATATATATATGTCTCTGAAGGCTAAAAACTTGCCCACAGGCAAAGGAATATAATATATGGGAATGCCCTTTAAAATCAGTCATTACATGATAGTTCAGCAAAGGTATACTCTTTATAACGTAGGGTATTTTGTTTGCTTCGTTTGATCAAAACTGATCAAACTGATGATGGAATATGACTCTCTGCCTTAGCTGGAGCCAGACTGCAGCTGAGTCTTCAAAACCACTAAGAATTCATGCTGTAGCCATGCAAACTTCACATACTGACCTTTAATCAGAAAATCCCTCTGCTGCTATGTCCTTTCTATACAAAGTAATGATTTTTCCTGTTACTACTATTCTAAGCAAACTAAGAGTCAAAGGAGTTATTTTTTGAGAGGGACACAGTGGTCTGTATTATGAAATCAAAACAAACTTAAAGAAATCTTATTGATTCATTGAATTTTATTTTAGATATAAAATTAGGACTTCCTGGATTGACTTTTATGAAGAAATATTCTTGTCTAAGCACACAATGGTTATAACTAGTAAAATGTAACCACTTCAAGCATGATGGCATCTCTTAAACTGTGTCCTTTTAATTCACAGTAATCAGCCATATACATTGGATACAAGCTGTTAACTTACAAAATAAAAAAAATATAGGGATTCAGAATTGGTCAGAAGCCTTGAATATGCTTTTGGAGCTTACAGGAGAAACATTATGACAAGAAAAAGAGACTTTCTTTTCTGATATAGAGGGCTGTTAGAGTTCTTCATACAACTGGATGAGAGTTTTCTGCATCATGGCAAAGTGACTACAGAAGTGATTTCTTCTTCCTGATCCTGGTGTGCCTGTTTTCCTGTCTTTAGTGCTGCCCTATCGTGTCTCTGTATTAGAGAAGAAAGCAAAGTGATTTTTTCACTGGATCAGCTCAGCTGGTACCAAGAGGTATGGGAAGAAATGTGAAAAATTATCTCCAATGCAGCTGTGTTTTATCTGGGATAATGGAAATCCAAATTCTCCCAGCAGTAGCACACCACTGGAATGAAGTTGTATTCAGTACCAGGTTTCTCACATAGAACCTCTCATTTTTTACCCATACCACTTGTGACACTAGGTGCTAAGCAGGCATACAGCCCACGGTCTGAGCCATGTTTTACAGCTGTTGCTGTAGCTGCCAGCATAGGTCAAGAAGATGATCTGGCTGTGCAGCCCTTGGCCTGGATCGTTCAGGGGGGCCAAGTCCCTGTGGGTTTGGACTACTCTTACTAAGTGTCGTGGGTTTGGGCCGGATCGGCCCAAGCAAGCCGAGCGACAGATGTTCCCTCTCTCCTGCCGAGCAGGAGAGAGAGAAGAAGAGAGACTAGTTTAGTAAGAACTAAACTACTTTAATGAAATATAAAGAATAAAATAACAAAAGAAAATAATGAAATATATACAAAACCGTATCAAGCTCCCAGGATGACAATCACGTCACCAGCAGGCACTGGGGAAGTCCCAGACAGGACTCAGCGACAGAAGGGAACTGGATTTCAGGAACACATGGGTCAGGATCAAAGGCAGACGAACCGATGGAGTCCTCCTCGGACGCCGGCCATTGAAGAAGGAAAACAAGAGTCCCAGCAAGAGCAAAAGCCCAAGCAAGTCAGAGAAGAAGGTGAAGCCATAAAACGGGAAACAGATAAAACCAGAACAACTGAAACAACGGAACCACGGAAAAACGGAATGCTAACCCTTTGATCCCTCAGCTTTTATACTGAGCATGATGCAGATGGGATGGAATACACTGTTTGGTCAGTTTTGGGTCACCTGTGCTGTCTGCTCCTCCCCACAGATGGGACCCCTCTGCGCCTCTCTGCTTCCAACCCTGCAACAGGGCAAATAACAAGGTGTCTGGCCTTGGTCGTTATCGCAGTAAGTCTAAGCAAGGGCCTCTCTGCATACCGTGCCTTGGCATCAGCTATAAACATGGGTCTTATCGCTCTGAGAAAGAGCAGTTTTCTGCACAATATGCTGTTAATTTCAGCAGTTAGAAGAGGCCTAGTTAGAAAGCAGAGTTACTGAACAAAATTGGTCCTGTTTTACCTCAAACCAGGACACTAAGACTGGGGATAGCTTAACTAGTAGGAAACCCCAAGGAGTGAGGGTTATAGGGAGCTGTGGGATAGACCACGGCTGTGTATCAGAGGTGAGCTTATAGAAGTTATTAAATAGAAAATCAGCAGTAGCTCTGCCAAAGTGGCTGCGCAGTCTGCTAACTGCACGGGAGAGCAAACCTGATGCTTCCTTTGCAGTGCTTGGGGAGAGCTGAAAGTCCCTGAAGATGGTTCAAGTGATTCAATGAGATGAGCAGGGACTTATCTGAAGTCACAATGTTGAGTCTATGCCATCAGCAGACGTTAAATATAAAAGTGTTTCTAAAATCCCAGTCTTTGGTCAGCTTACTCAGGCTTCGGTGAACTACTTGTCTTATGTGGAGAGCCACAGCTGTGACCCTGAAAATAAATACTGTTCTTTCTTCCACAGTACCAAACAGGGATAACTCTTTTGTGAGCAGAAGGGTACTGTTCTTTTATGTAATATAGCCTGGTGATTTAAATGCCCCCCAGGAGTGCAGCTGCATCTTCAGACCCTGTTTCCACCTCTCAGGAAACTGCTTCCGTGCTCTCACGGAAGAGGAGAGGAGAGGAGAGGAGAGGAGAGGAGAGGAGGAGGAGAGACTCCCCATCCCTCCTGCTGAATGTGCCAATATATATAAAAGTGAAAGAATAACAGTAAGCACTAGTGTAGGCTCCAGGGTGGGCACTTAACATAGACTGGGAACTTGAAGTCCAGCTTCTGCTCCAAGGTCAACATTTAAATTTTGCAGTCAAAGCCCATGAGGCCAGCCCAACATGCGGGATTTCAGTACTGCTGAAGTCATTACTGCTACACAACTAATAAAAAAAAAGTGCCACCTAGGGATTTATGCATAAAGGAGGAAGCAGCAAGTTGAGTGAAAGTTTTTAGGATAATTTTGAACCTATTTCTACCTAAGTTTCACCACATGCATCCAAGTGCTTATCCTTTCCTAGGTTCAGTTTGCACTGAGACAAGCAGCACTTGGATGTGAACTAAGGCTGAAATACTATCCATAATGAGCTTGGGATTCAGATTCAGCATGCAGCAATCTGAAAATGGATATCCTGAGTTTCTTACAGTCCCAAGATTGTTTTGCTAAATAAAACCAGCTTCCAACATTTTTTTCTTTTAATCAACACCCCAGACATGTACTAATAAAATCACATGAACGATAAATTTTCATTTTGGAGTATTCAGACAGGGAAATAAATGCCATTGTAAAGAAATCTACCAACTACCAAAAGCCAGACTCTTCTACGCTGGTCTTGTCTGCACTGGTGGAAATCTGCAATTGCTTCCCTGACTTTAGAGGCAGAATTAACACTTGCGGTGGAGTAACTCAAAGCAGAATCCAAGCTTTGTTTGTTATTAGGCATTCTGGCTGTATAAATAAACACAGTATGCAGCTGCTGTGATTTTTCTTTTTTAAAGTCAGCTTGCATTTCATTTGCAAGTACGGTCAAGACTAATTTACCTCTCATTTTATCTTGGGGTTTCTAAAATATGGGATAACAGATGCTAATTCAGGTAACGGTATTAATTCAAAATCCCAAATATAGACCTCAGAAAGAGAAACATTCACATGAAGCTCACGTGAAATAGCTTATGTTAGCCTTTAAATGAGATTGCTCATCAGGCTGTCTCCTGTGTCCTACATTCAAATGGCATTTACAGATTTTCACTATGAATAAGAAAAGGACAGGGGAAATAATGTCTCCAAAAGGGAGTACAACTGCATTTCTTTTCTAACATGTTGAATCACAAAATGGCATGCTTTACTTTCATAGCAGAAGCCTATACTTTACTGAGACAATAAAACAGAAAAATTAAATCATAGTAAATGGAAAACCCAACCCTTTAGCACACCTAAAAGGCGAGATTATCACCTGGAAACTGAAAGCAAGGCATTGTTATCCAAATCTTTCAAAACAGGAACAGCCATCACAGAGATTTACTTGACTGCAATAAAAGCTAGTGGTTTATCCTCCATGTCTGGGTGGGGGGTTTGGGGGTTTTTTTTGTTTTGGTTTGGGTTTTTTTGGGTTTTTTTTGGTTTTGTTTTGGTTTTTTAATATCTTCTCAAAAGAACTGCAAGTGATTCACCAGCCTTTCCGTGGTGTCACTGTTAATCATCAAACTTCCATGGAATGGGGATTTTACTTCTATTTTTGAGAAAAGGTGATCCTCAAACAATATGAAGTATACTCAGGAGATGCTGTTCTGTTCCCTGATGTGTCAGGTTGCTTTCATAGATGCATTGTCCATAGTTCTTAGTGCAGCCCTTGTGTCAGTGGCTAGGGGCTTTTTGAACAGGTTGGCGATTCCCTCTCAGATCTTTTGGATTCCTGACAGGTCTATTCTGTTACTGTTTTGTCCCTATTTTAAAATGTCATGTTACATTTTTCTAAGCAATTTCTTCAGCAATTGCCTTTTCCCTTTCTTTTCCTTCAGCAAGAAACTAACTCTCCTTAATATCAGAGAGCCGGAGAATGGCACTAGAGGAGGAAAAATCCCTTGTCCTCCTCCTTGATTGTAGTATTCAACCTGGCAGCTAACAAGCATAATTTTGTAGAGTAATATAGATTGGAAAGGACATGCAAAGGTCATCTGGTCCAAAACCCAACTCAAAGCAGGGCTTAGATCACATTGATCAGTGTCTTGACTAGTTGAGTTTTGAATATCTCCAGGCATGGAGATCCCATAACCTCTCTGGGTAATGCGCTTCAGTATTCATCTACCCTTCTGCTGTAAGAAAATTATCTTTACTCTTTATACTGAATATCCACCTCCCCAGATTTTTTCTGCCAGTAAAGTTCCTAATATTATGTTTAGGCTGCAATTAATGTTGTTCTAGAATAATATTAATTTTAATTAATTAATTGTAAAAATGTGCAATAAAAGGGAAGGAATGGACTCCGTGATCCAGAATATTCCTTTCAGTCTTGTCTATGGATGGGATTTAGATTTTAGAGATACGGATTTAGAGATTCATATATACGGATCTGCACGTGGACTAGTGTCTAAACTCCAGTTACAGTCAATCGGGATCTAGGATGGGATTCAGTTGCCCCTATGTAAGCTTTTAACACCATTTGAAAGTATGATACCCCAGAAGGGCACACACCTCCCATAGATCATATGCCACCTCTGCCAAGGCCCCGTAGGTGTTTCTTGTACCCCAGAGAATCTGAAACTACACCAGACACCAATGCGCAATGAAACTATAGGAATAGTTTGCACACATCGGTGATTGAACTACAGAAATGGGAAGCAGCATAAATGGCCAATGACCTACAGGTAAATCATTGCGTCCAAAGGCTTGTGGTACGACAATGAATATAGCGTGAACCTTTTCCTTACTATTTCCCAACTTTCCGCAGCAGCGTGCTTAAACATTCAAACAAAAAGCGAAGACACAGCAAACTTTTAGCTTTGTGCAGCACACCGGTTTTAGCAAATCCTTTTTTCAATAACAAGGTCACAAGTATGAACCATCTGAAGGGCACATGTGACAAGTCACTTCTCTTCTCAGTACATATATATGTGAAAGGAAAATTACTTAATAATTTCAGTTTTTGTCCCTCAGGATTACTTCACAGTACAAATTTTTCCACATTTCTATTGTGCCATTAATCTTTATCCTGTGCCTTCTGCAGAAATTTCTTTTTTCCTCCCACAAAGGCTGCCAGGCTCCCGCACTCCAAGGGGTCACAGGTTGCAGAGGAATCCACAGAAACAGGAAACCAGGCTTCCTCAGGCAGTTTTGAAACACCAAAACCTGTTTCCTTTCTACAAAAATAAAGCCTGTCAGGGCATCCTCTGGGTAGGCTCACTGTATGAGCAGCAGCTCAGGAGGAGGGAGAAGCTACGGGATTTCTTGCTTGGGAAATAAATGTGAGAGAACTTGTAGCATTTACAAACCAGCAGAATGAAGGAGACAATCTTCTTGCTGGTCCTATTGCTCTTACAGAGTGGCAGCATTGGATTTAATACTCCGGGAAAGTTCTGGACCACAGGTCAGGACAGTGAAACCCAGACAAGTCCCTCAGATTTGACTCCATCTCCGACCACGATTGTGGGGTCACCCCGTTCTGAGATCCAAGCTGCCGAAGTGAGTTCCTCACAGGGACCTCCTTTTGCACCTTCAGGCAAGACTCTGGGAGTGAAAGCAGTGAAGAAAGCCTCCAATCCTGCAACATCTACCCCTGCAAGCCAGTCAAAAGGAGACAGTGATGGTGACCCTGACAAAGATAAGAACAGAAGCTCATCTAGCAGCAAAGGAACATCTCTGCAGAGCAATGCTAGAGAGGTCCCTCTCCAGCAAGAGGTCACTACAAGCCGGGATACAGCTACAGGGAACAGATCTCTCAAACTGTCATCCCATAGCACTGGTATCACCAGCACCCAGCAGGATGCCAGCTCCAAAGTGTCCGGCTTTGAAACTACCAGGGGAAAGTAAGGAAAGTTATATATTTTTTCTTGTCTTCTATGTACTGCTTAGGAATAGTTATTTTCCTCTTCCCAGCAAAATAATTGGCAAAAGTTCCAGTAATTTAAATAAAATTGTTTTCTGAGCTTAAAGAAGCCCATCTAAAACATGCAAGGGGCCAAACCTGCAGTATTTATTCAGTCAAAACCATACATTTGTAAGAGTAAATGCTGCAATATTTTATTCCTCAGGGTAGTTATCTCAAAACCAACAGGAAAGTCATTATCACATATGGGTAGGAAAGGACTGCAATAGATGTTTGGATTTTTTTTTTTTCTTGTGGGTAAAAGAAATTGCAAATGAACTTTTTGATTAAAAATTATTGTGTTTGTAAACTTCTCCACTAAATAGAAAATACAAGCAATTAAGTGTACGAACTGCATCAATGTCTGACAATTTTAAACACCTTATTCTGTGGTAAAGAAAGTGGTACAGAAAATGGCATTACAGGTGAATGTGTATTCAGAATTGTATAACTTAATACATAATAGCTTTGCATAACAGAGTATATAAGATTGTACTGTCTAATTTTACAGCTCTGGGACACTCAATTATTTCCTTTATTCCCCAATGTCTTCAATTCTCAATGGGGATGTTAATACCGACTTTGGAGATGTTGCAAGGTTCACTTATTTGCTGATATATATTCAGGTACTGGTAGAAAATGGAAGACACAAAGGATTGGTTGTTCTCCATAGTATTTATGGAGAGTGGGCTTTCAGAATAGAGATTTTTTTCTTTTGATAGTACTTGCCCAAATGTTAGCATTTAGGAGGAGGAAAGACTCTCTTAAATTCACTCAAAAGAGAATAAATCAACGCTTAGAAATACTCCTACAATTATCTTGCTATGTGTGGCTGTAAGCTAATGTTCCTTCAACTCAAAGAAAAGATTCCCCTTGACCTGAGCATCTTTTGGATTGCATGTAAGTGAAATGAAGGACAAAGACCTAAAGGAAAGGAGTCCTTTGCTTCGCCCTGGAAGTGATACCGCGGTAAGGAGCTGTGTTATCCAGACAGCTGTCCTAGCATACTCCTTCACTTGCATATATCATCTCTTACAACACCTTACTACAGTGTTTGGCAGAACGTCTGAGTTAAATCGGTTCTCTTTATGAGTGAGAGCCGATAACTGCATCTCCATTAAAATAGTTCTTAACATACGCTAACCTTAGAGTCTTTAGCTTCTCAGCATTTGTCAAGAATAGTATTCTGGTGAAATTAACCTTCAGAAAAACTTTGTGAATTAGCAGGTATTGTTTCTACCTTCTACATAAGATATAAATATAGAAAGCAAAAAAATTAGTCTCTGGTGAACAAGGTCTCATATTTTATTTATCACAATGCGATGGGGTTGCAACTGCAGAGAGGCAAAATAAGCAAATCTTGTATTGGCTAGCACCTTATTTCATGTATGGTCAAGGAGCAACCTGCTGTGCAACATGCACAAAGGCCTTTTTTGTGTGTGTGTGTCCATTGAGCAAGTTAGAGGTAAAGGTAGGATTGTACATTCAAGTTACAGGAAGGTGTAGTGGCATGAAACCCCAGCATAAACCAGAATGCTGAATCCCCACGCTCTTTCTCAAACTGCTGGGTTATGTAGCCTCTCTCTAGCAAAAATGTATAGTTCTAGCTGTGGCTCGATCTTTTTCACGTGAAGATTCTTGTGTTACAAGCCTGGTCTTCCTACCACATATGAGTGTTTTTACAAGCAGCCAAGGCAATTTGAGCTTTTCTTCCAGTTTTGTCACTGACTGGGACTGGGACTTAAGTCATTTTGTATTCTGTCTCCCTTTCCCTATGAATTAGACCCAGATGAATAATAATGTTGCTTGTGACTAATTTTTTTTTCAGTAAAGTCATGAAAAAATGCCAACTCTAGTGTGCGCATTGTTACTGATCGCTGCTGTGAAACATCTGGAAAGCTACTGCTGAGAAACCATGCAGAAGAACACAAGCATTTTTTATTATGTGTGCAGGTGTTTTTGACTACACCCTAAATCCATTTGTAGCATATATTTTCTGTTTTAAAAAAAACTTTTTGCAGATAAAGGGAAAGAGATGCTATAAAACTTCCAATAAAGACATACAGCTTTCTTCAAGGTTTACTCATTTAATGCCCGAGCACAGCGTGAATGACTCAGTAGCAGATTTCATAGCTGTAAAGTGTACTACCTCTGAGGAAATTTGGAAGAACAATTTTGAATTTACTTCGAATTGAAGAAACTCTTCAGCTATAGTCTGTATTCCAACCTGAATTTTTGAGTGACCTTGTAAGAACGGCAGAACTTTCTAATCCTTTATGGCAACCCATTGTGCTAACATATGCGCAGAAATGCTGATGTTAAGAGGCTCCATAGAGCAGGAACAATAGCGAGAGGTCAGGGAGAGACAAGAGGAAGGAAAACAAAACAAGAGTGAGCATTTGGTTTTTAATATATTTACAATAAAAAAATAGCCATACATGTACTTTGTTGGAGAGTCTCCAGGGCTGTGTCATTACCCATGAGGTACAATATGTGCCCATGGTACCAGCTTAATTACCCATATAACCTTTTCTGAAGGAATTTTTGTGCCTTACTGGATTAATTACAAAGATAATTCACTCACTGTCTCTACCCTAGACTCTGAGGACAATATTATGTACACATATCACATGCATACTGGAACTAGATTAGAAAAACCTTCTTCTGGTTCATTCTATTTTTGCAAAATTCCCATTAAAATGTCAGAAGAGTATGACTGGGAAATATTTCATGGATTTTGAAAGTCTTCACCTGAAGAATATTTCTGACAATCACCAAGTGTGGCAGGCAGGACACAACCAGATATGGCAGCTAGCATCACCCCACAGCCCAAATCGCCAGGTGAAGCCATGGTGATGCTGCAGTGCCAAGATCAAGCTGAGAAGACAAATCAGTGAGTCAGGATCAGGCCTCGTGATGGTGACCAGGGTAAGACACAGCCCAGTGATCACTGGGCAAGCCCATAGTGATGTGGCAAGGTCAAAGTCAGGCCAGGATGTCAGCTTGCAGGTCAGGATTGGCAAAGGCACAGCGTAGCCCTGGGCTGAACTTGTGGGGCTCCTGAACCCATGGGCTGGGTGTATGGGTGGAGATCCCAGGTCAGGCTGGTCAGGGTGAATAAGACCCACAAGTGCCATCAGGGTCGTGACAAGTTTCCATTTCATTTTATTGAAAGAAATGCACTATTAGACCTGTCAGGATATTTTTTTTTCCTACTGAAACTGAACCATGTTTGCCAAAGACCATGACTTTATTTTAAAAACTCATCTCAGGTTGGCTTTTCACGTTCCAGCAGAACTTCTGGGGGCAGAGACATACCACAACAGGCAGTCACCTCATGAAGGGTACAGTCGGTAGGGCTAAAGGCTCCAGATTCAAGATTCTCCTGTTAATAAGACAAAGCTTGGATTTGAGCCTCTCTATATCACATCCCAATGTGGTGTTTCAAGTGTTAAATATGGGGCATTTTCTTATCTCTAAAATTCCTAATATCTTCCTTATTCTGCACTGGAATGAAAATGCAATGAAATCCTGTTCTTTTTCAGTGAAGTGGAACAATTTTATAGATAACCTTAGAATAGGTACAGGAAGACATGGTTTATAGATTCTGTAGCTACCTGCTCTCAGGCCATTTCAGAAGACTGGTTCCTCTGGTGAGGTATTGCCCATACTGAGAGGGCCTGTGTCCAAGCTTTCAGAAGGATAAGTAAACTTCCTAGGAAGCACATCTGGAATGGCCTGAGCTGAAGGAAAATACCTCTATTAACATCTAGTAATAAATCTGACTTAAGCTCTAAAATGTAAGGCTTATGTCAAACAAATATGCATTTTTTTTTATTTCTACCTATCTCCAAATGTTCATGCTAGCCATATCAATCCATAAAGAAATGCTGGAAGACTAGAGCTGTGTTTCAGCAGCAGAGAGAGAATTTTTCCAAAGTTTAGTGACGTTAAATGTGAGCACCAATTTGGTGTCAAAAAAGAAAATTGATGATGCATTCTTTTCAACTGAGTTCATGTGAGATACATCTTTTTTAGCCCGTGGAGAGAGAGAATTGCAGTATTTCACTGTATAAAGCAGCTTAAATAACTGGTGCTATGCAGCAAGTCTGAGGCTGAGCCCTGAGCCTAGCACACTCGTCCTTCCATTCTGAACCCAGTTCTATTAATTACTATTCAAGGCAGCTCCTGAACACAGGAGACATTCATTCAAGCTGTAAATTAACTACACTATCTCCACATTTTTGGATGGCTCTACATTGCTTTCTTCTCTTAGAATGTGTATATTACACATTTTCCAATTATCATGAATCCACTGAGGGTCTTCATAGACTTCCCCTGCCATTGCTTTGGGTAGTGGTGAGGTGACAGTATTTTATTACTAAGCACAGAGGGGTTTAATAAAGTCAGCACCAGGGACAGATTTGCTTATCTGTCGCATGTGGCAGGAGTGCTGAAATATTTCATTCTCATGACCAGACGTCTGCGTTTCTCCCCGGAAATTGCTTTTGCCTGTATCAGCTTGGTAGAATTTCTAGTGTACCGACAAATTAAAATGAATGGTTACGCTCAGCAGATGGTTCAAATACACAAGAAACATAGAAGCCTGATTTAACTGCCCAGCTAATGCAAAGTTCAGTCTCTTTTGATCATGTCACTTTTTAATGGAGCAGGAAGAACAATTCTTGAATCGATGTCTTAACTTTGCATCACTGTGCATTTACAATAAATAAAGTCACGCACGGCTTAGGTTTCTGCCTCACTAGCTATATTCATTATGACCTGGAAGGAAGAACCTCTTATGCTGGTGCTCAGGTTGCCTTCCTGGCTAAGCGTCAGAGGATGTTTGACAAGCAGTGCTTGCCTTACCCTCACAATGTTGTATTCCAGCCATGCAGAAGACCTTTGCAACGAGCCCCTCTTCTCTAGCAGCATCTTGAATGTACTTCTGATGCTTGGCTGTAAGCCCACAATCTAATTTTCCTACACATGCTGAATGCAACGTTACTCCCATTGCAGTCCTAAAGAGCAAAGCAAATCGTTCACCTGAGTGCTGGAATTCACTACTTTATTGCTATTTCATCCACAGAATAAATGGGGCAAAGGACATAATTAGACATGCATCTATAATGATGCATGTGGCACGGTACCAAGAAAACGTAACTATCCAAAGAGAATTTTAACGCAGGTATTTAGAGATTAGTGCCATCTTCTGCTGAGCACAGAAGTAACAGAGTTAATAGATGACTGATACTGCTGGCGTGAAGTAGCAAAACACCTTACTGCATTGTGCAGCTTAGGTACTACTGCACGCTCTACAGCAGTACCGGTGTAGGGCAAGAGCTGCACAGGGGCCCTGCGATTCACAGACTTTTTGGTTATATCAGTGCTTTTATACCACAGGCATTGTGGAAATCTTTTCCTCTGCTGATGTCCCATGCACAGAATGAATAAAAGGATTTGTTCGCTTCAATGTGGTGGTCACTCTTCAAGCGATTCCAGTACCTGGGTGGGAAGGAGCAATTGCGGGAGGTGATTTACCCAGCTTGCACTACCCCTCAGAGAGACCGTGTAGGGTATTTTGTCTTTCAGGGAGAGAAGAAAAGGTAAACACATATCGATACAATTCTGAACTGTAGGTGATTAAATAATAATTTCTGAAAACTAGACAAAAATTCAGGAAATAACAAAATTCAAAGCTCTTGTTTTCTGAGACAGCCTTTCAGCAATGATGGCTAGGCAGAGTCATGACAGATTGTTTTTAGTAGCATGGGACACATAGCACTGGGAACAAAAAAATATCACACCTCTACCCAGGCTGATTTCAGACACTCACAAGGTGCTCATAAAAGACAAAAAGCCCCAGCATCTTTTTCTCTTAGCTTCCTCAGAGCCTGGTTATTTAGGTTTTTTGTGATCAGATTCAGATAAGGCACTGCCATACAGATGGCTTCTGAAATTTTTTAATTAATATAATAAAGGTTTCTGTTCATCTCATTACACTAACTACTGCATTAATGCTCATGCTTCTTTTTGCTCTTGCTTTTTGTTTCATATGCCATGGGAACAGTGAGGGTTAGGAACAGGCTCTTTTCCATCCCTGCTAATGTCTCTTCACCTCGCTGCATAGATTAGGATTACTGTAACAAACTGGACACAGCGTTAGGGTTTACCTCCCAGCCACTGCAAACGTTCAACTCTTTGCAGCATTTCATGTAAGGTACGTACACCAGAAACTTCTGCTCAAGTCTGCACAGAAAATAGGCATTCTTACAAATTCGAATATAATTAACATTTTAGAAAATTTACACTAATTCCTAGAATAGACGTGGCAAGGAAAACGAGAGCAGAAAGGTACCCCCATATGTTTTCCAAAGGCATTATCTGTGTTGCCAGTTATAGAATGCAAATGTTTCAACAGCCAATTTTTCTTCCAAATCTCAAAGCATCTATTCTGTATTACACTCCTGGGAAGTAACACCATAGGTCATGAGGAAAAGCCTGGGAAAAAAATCACCTCGATCACCTTGAATTTCATGGACTTTGGCTCAGATCCTTTTTGTTCAAGACCTCCCTAAGAAATCAAGCGGTGACAGTGTAAAGATACAGCTCTGCATGAGTAAGTGGCAAATCAGGTACAATGCAACTGGCAAGGCATTTAACCATTTAATGAAGCTAAATGAGAAAAGAGAAGCTGCCCAAAACAACACTATAAACAGAGTCAAGAACAACATTCACCCCGGAGTTGGGATGGATCTTATTTTTTAACATTTTCATTTTGTCATTTATAAAGACTTTTGGGTTTGGTCCGCATTTCTCAAAGTGATGGAGAAGCCGTCACTGACATGCTGCAATATCCTTTTCTGTAGATTAGAAAAGGACTAACCAGTGAAAACCAGTACCACCGAAGGTCATCTAAGAAGAAGGGACACTCAACTACACCAGAACTAGCTTAGTGAATTTTGTACTGGGGGTCAATTAGATGATGGAAAATAGATTTATTTTGCATATATTATATTGCATAATTATTTTGCAAACTATAGTGCATAATTAAGACCATCTTAAAGAGTAGTTTGTCTGGGTTTTTAAATGTGTTTTACTGGATGATTCTCAAAGCAGATTAATGTATAACTTCCCAAAAGTCTAAATTCTATCTTTGGGAAAGTTTGATTATTTTGAAGGGTTATCATCCCAGAGAGGGAGATAAGGTCTAAAAGAACTGAACTGATTCACAAGACAACAACTTTTAAAATGCTAAAACAGATCAGTGAAGTGCTAGATGAGTGGCAATCGTGAATTAGTTTTTGCAGTGCAAGGTAGGACACACAATTGGTCACAACAGTAAATAAAAACCTGGATGAGACAAAGAGGCTGTTCACAGTCCAAGGCTTCAGCACTGTACATACAAAAAAAGGAAATGAATGATGAGACTAGAATTTGTGTTTTGTAATAGACAGGACAAAATGTCAGGACCCCGAGTCCTGAAAAAAAACCCAATAGACAAATAGTATGACTCACCCCACCTGATATTTCAGTGTCAACAAGTCAGCTGTTTCTCTGGGCTAAAAACATATCCTGTAACATATTTTACAATCACATACTATATTATATTGCATGTCAGATGCACTTTTCAGAGGCTGTCTGCGTTTTTCCATTCTAATCATCGTGTAAAACAGATTTCCCAATTTGATTTGATTATGGTCAGTCCCTAGTGAGTACTGAATTTTTATTTCAGCTGAGATTCATACATTTCAGAGCAACGGAAGCTAGGCAGTGAAGCTAAAAAATTAACTGATTTTGGTTCAGGTTTATAAATGCTCTTTGAACTAGAACTTACATTTTTGAAAGATGATTGATGTTCATTTAAAGATACAGAATTTACCCTATCACTAGTATAAAAAAGGTGAGAGGTCTCTGCAGTCATCTAGTTGAGTTCAAAGGAAATTCCTGAAACCAGAAGCTGGCCTCCCGTGCAATAGCAAAAAAACCTTGTGAGGGTGCTTTCTATCCTTATAATCTGAGTGTTTATGTTACGTCAATCAACATTAGCTCTCCTCATCCAAACTTGGCAGGCTGTTTAAAGCGAAGTGAAAATATATCACAGCAATGTACTTTTATACAATGTCAATTCAGTGCCTACATTCTGATCTTTATGTAACAGTCTTTCAGACTGAGAAAGATCCCACACTAAAAAAAAAAAAAAGGATTTCTTCCACACTGTGTCAGCATATCTTTTTATGTATGGATGCACTTAACCTACTGTTTTCAGAAGAACTATCACACCACCCAAAGGAGACAGATGTATAAGCAAAGGTCACAGGTTCACAGAACCATAGGATCATTCGGGTTGGAAGGGACCTCGGGAGGTCTCTAGTCTGACCTCCCTGCTCACAGCAGGG
The DNA here is from genome assembly GCA_013398295.1 of Chionis minor. Classification (NCBI taxonomy): domain Eukaryota; kingdom Metazoa; phylum Chordata; class Aves; order Charadriiformes; family Chionidae; genus Chionis; species Chionis minor. Next base: position 1,185,156 of record VZSF01006303.1, read on the forward strand.
CCAGGTGTGAGATCAGACCAGGCTGTTGGGGCTTGATGCAGTCAGATACTGAGCTCCCCGCTCCAGGCTGGTGATTGCACAACCTCTCTGGGCCCTGCTCCAGTGCCTGGGTGTCCTCACAGGCAACAAATGTCTCATATTCAGTCTGAACATCTCTTCTTTCAATTTGGGCCTGTTTTCTCGTGCCTTCCTGACCCGTACTGCCAGGAAGAGCCTAGATCCAGCTTCTAAACAGCCTCTCGGTAAGGCCTGGGGGGCTGCTGTTGGGTGCCCTCAAAGCCCTCCCTTCCCCAGCCTGATCAAGCCCCAGTCCCTCAGCTTCTCCTCGTGAGGCATCTGCCGACTCCAGATGCTTGTAGCATCTTTCTGTGTCCTCTTTGCCAGGGTGTAAAGGACAATACAAAATGAAAAGAGGTATAGAATCAAGACTAGTATTTCATAAGCTATTCTGTGAAATACCAATAAAATAAACTGCGTACAATGTGAGTGAGGCACGACCAGCGAGCCGTGCACAGACTTTAACAACATCTCCAGCTCTGGGTCCTTTCGTATTGCTTCAGCAACACAATAATCTCATTTTCATGATTCAGTGATGTTCAGCTGCACTGATTCAATAGCATTTCTATTAAAAGCCAGGTAATCTAATTTACTCACGGATGAAAATAACTCATTTTTCAGATATAATATGAAAAGGGCAGAACGAAACCTATACTCTTTGTGGCCTGTCTGCCACCGGTGTTCCTGTTGGGTGGCTTTAGGACCACTTACAAGGATCTGTGCTTACACAAGCAAGTGGAAGTGGTCACGTACAGGTATACCTGACAATCTGTAGCTGGCAGGTTTTGTGGGTGTTTGTTTTTTTCTTGGCAACGTACCCAAAGAAAAGTTTACAGTGGGGACGCGCTGTGGAAGGGGGTGTTGCAGTCTCATAAACTTCCACTCACCTTCTCACCTGAAGGAAATCATAATTTTTCAATGGTGGTGTAAATTGTACTTCGCTTTCGAGCAACATCGGGTATCACAGCCTCAAGAGGACCTCTCCAACGCTTGCTGAAGGTAAATAGAAACGTCGCCATGGACTGCAAATGTATTCAGAACAATCCTATCGTAGACCAGCTAACTTTACCAGCAAGCAGCCACAGCACTCCTTCTTTGGAGTTAAACACATTTATTTTCCTCTTTTGCTGCCCTCCTTCCTTCCTCCACCTTATCACTCTCTACAACTACCTGAGAGGAGGTTGTAGCGAGGTGGGGGTTGGTCTCTTCTCCCAAGTAACAAGCAACAGGACAAGAGGAAATGGCCTCAAGTTGTGCCAGGGGAGGTTTAGGTTGGATATTAGGAAAAACTTCTTTACCGAAAGGGTTATCAAGCATTGGAACAGGCTGCCCAGGGAGGTGGTGGAATCGCCGTCCCTGAAGGTATTTAAAAGACGGGTAGACGTGGTGCTGAGGGACAGGGTTTAGGGGTGGTTTTGGCATAGGTTTATGGTTGGACTTGATGATCTTGAAGGTCTCTTCCAACCCAAGTGATTCTATGATTCTATGATTCTATCATCAGCCCCTGGCAGCTCCGCAGAAGGCGGCAGGGCTCTCCCTGACCGTCGGTGCGGCTGAGCCGCACGAAGCCATGAAATCTCGGCTCCGGGCTGTACCCCAATTTGGCACGGCCACACCACCCACCCGGGCCCGTTCCCCTCAGCAGGGTGGCGGTGGCGGTGGCGGACAGACGCGCCCCCCACGGCCCCGCGGGCCGCCAGCGCCGCCGAGGCACCGGCGCCTCAACGGGCAACGGCCGCCACCTGCCGGCCCCGCCCGGCAGCGCCTCACGCCGTCCCGCCTCGCCGCCCCGCGCC
>VZSF01006303.1:1188135-1209461 GCA_013398295.1 Chionis minor
GACTTGATGATCTTGAAGGTCTCTTCCAACCCAAGTGATTCTATGATTCTATCATCAGCCCCTGGCAGCTCCGCAGAAGGCGGCAGGGCTCTCCCTGACCGTCGGTGCGGCTGAGCCGCACGAAGCCATGAAATCTCGGCTCCGGGCTGTACCCCAATTTGGCACGGCCACACCACCCACCCGGGCCCGTTCCCCTCAGCAGGGTGGCGGTGGCGGTGGCGGACAGACGCGCCCCCCACGGCCCCGCGGGCCGCCAGCGCCGCCGAGGCACCGGCGCCTCAACGGGCAACGGCCGCCACCTGCCGGCCCCGCCCGGCAGCGCCTCACGCCGTCCCGCCTCGCCGCCCCGCGCCNTGCTAATTGCGAATTAGATGAGGATTTGGAGCGGGTCCGGAGGAGGAACGCAGAGATGATGAGAGGGCTGGAGCACTTCTGCTATGAGGACAGGCTGGGAGAGTTGGGGTTGTTCAGGCTGGAGAGGAGAAGGCTCTGGGGACACCATACAGCAGCCGTCCAGCATCGGAAAGGGGCCTACAGGAAAGATGGAGGTGGACTTTTTACAAGGGCATGTAGTGATAGGATGAGGGGTGATGGCTTTAAGCTGGAAGAGGGGGAGTTTTGATTAGATCTCAGGAAGAAATTTTTCACTCTGAGGGTGGTGAGGCACTGGAACAGGTTGCCCAGGGAAGCTGTGGAGGCCCCATCCCTAGGGGTGTTCAAGGCAGGCTTGGATGGGGCCTTGAGCAACCTGATCTAGTGGGAGGTGTCCCTGCCCTTGGCAGGGGGGTTGGAACTAGATGATCTTTAAGGTCGCTTACGACCTAAACCATTCCATGATTCTATGATTTTAAGAGTGCTGGCAACTCACCAGTGAAGCATTGATAAGTTAAAGGGGTCCTGAGTATCGTCAGGCACATGCTGCCTGAACCAGGACCCAGGGATATGCATAAGAGCACATGCTTATACAGCTACTTCAAACCAAATGGGGTATTTTTCATCACATAAAGTCAAGTCCAGCTTCAGAAATCTGCACAGTGTATTAAGAAACTGTATTTGCTGCTTGTGAAAGCTCAAACAAGAATAAGTAAATAACTACTGCTGAGATATTACCTACTACTCATCCCCTAGCTGTGCATCTCAGGGCAGGTTTCCATAGGCTACATGGTTTCATTATGCAGACAGGGAAGTTGCTTTTTGCTGGGAATAGCATCCCTTTGAAGTTGCAAGATGTTGCCCAGTAATTCACAGCGCATATATACCTTCATATCATGAGGTTGATGTAATTGCTGAGGATGAGTCAGCTGAACGTAGAAACACTACAGTAATCTGTCTTACGCTTTCAGCAGTGAGCTTTTTTCCCAGCTGAGGGGAACACTGGTATTACTGGTACATACTCATGTAGATTGAGTACTGGGTGTCTTGCCATGGACACGGCGCAGGCAGCCCTTGCTTACAACTGCCCCAAAACTAACTCTGTTTCACAGTCATCTCCAGGCTGCATCCCTTCTATTTTCTTGCCAACTCTGGAAATGAAGAAACGCTTCACAGCAATGTCTTCTCTGTAGAAAAAGAAACAGGACTGGTATAAGCAGCAGAGAAGAAAACTTTTCCAAGAAGGTATTAACACAAGACCTGTACGGGACGTGTAGGATCCCAAAAAACTAAAGAAAGGCTTAAAGGCACCGTCTGTGTCCTACTAATGCCCTGCTGGTTGCCGATGCTTTGCTCCAGCCACACGGGCAGGCTCCATGGCCCATTAGCTACTCAGGACTTTTAAATCACAATGACCATAAAACACAGAGAACTCGGTCCTGCCAAGGCTGCAGTGTAGGTATGCTTATTGGTTGCAAAAGAAACAAATGCTGCTCTTCATACTATGCCCTAATTCTTGGATAGGGTCAAACCGCACTTGATGTAGACTTGGGGTAGCAGTATTTTGACTCCAGCTGGAAATACTGCTGCAAATATCACAAGCAAAGCGGCTGTTTCAAAGGCCTGAGGTACTCTCCCCCACCTTGCTACCAGTGAGTTTTCCTGGCCAATACATGCAAGAGGAGGATGAAATCTGTCACATGGGCTTTATGCCAGTCGAGGGCTTGCACCACTGTCTCCAGGCTGGATTTCTGTTGTATGTTGCAAGGATTTTGTTTTGTTTTTAAACACAAATTTCCTGATTGAAATCAGGCTCGATGCAAAAGAAATGCCAGGCTCCTGCAGCTCTCAACAAAATCTGCATGTTAGAAGCCTGTGTTGCTGATCTGGAATATATTATTCCATGGAGGGTAAAGAGGATTTTCAGGTTTAAAGTCCTGTTATGCAAATCAGTTGTCTTCTGTTTTGCCTTTGCATTAACACAGCCTGTCATAGTTCTTCCGCCACGCTTCATCTTCTATTTCCAAATCTACATTTTTTCAGACAATTTGATTTCAAAATTATATTTACATTCTTAACATCTCTTAATGAGCTTATTTCATTGGTAGCGTAAAACTAATTATGAGTCACACCAGGGGCTCTTTTGCTGAGAATATTTCCTCCAATTTAGCCTGATCAAAGATTGCTGGGCCATGTGAGAACCACAGCTTCAGACACTGCACTCGTGTAGCTTACGAATGAGTTAAATATTTTAAATAGAAACAATCTGCTCAAGTTGAGTTAAATTTCTGGTAGAGACCAGAGACTGAATTCAGACTATCTTTAGAAACCAAGAGCAGTCATTAAGTGATACATTTGGGATGTATTGTACCATGTTTTCCTTTGGAGGGCATCTCCAAATGGGCAAGTTCCGATAGCTGTTACCTTGAAGCTAGCCACCCTCAATAATAATGGTAATTAGTGTATTTACATTATGAATTTTAAAAAGCAGATTTTTTTTTTTTTAAGTGAACTCCGGGGCTTTCATGTGTTTTGCAACTGCTTCTTGTGCCTGTTTTCATTGTTTTATCTTTTCATTGATCACATTTGCGCAGATGTAAAATGGAATGCGGTTACCAAAAATTATACCTTAAGTGTGTGCACTGCAGAAAAGGTTGGCACAGATAGCACAGCTATATGTCTTCTGCTAATCCCTTTCTCTGGTGAGCTGTTGTGCCCTCATGTGAGGGTAGAGCGCAGGCTAGGGAGCCATGAACTCAAGGCCTGGCCTCACCACTGGCTTATTGTAGCCTAGATTTTAAAATCTGACTCCTGTTTTTGGGTTCTTGATTTGCAGAGGTGGTAAGCTTAGCACCCAGCTGTGCAAGGTGTTAGCTCTTCATTCCTCACTTCACAGACAGCTAATGCGCAATAGGAAAAGAGGTGTGGTGCTGCATAACTGTTTGAGGTGATGTTATCACCTCAGATGTCTTCTGATCACCTTTTTTATGCCATCAGTTAATTGCTGAGAGTTATTCAGGAATTTAGATGTTTACATTCTCTATACCAAGTTTAAATCATAAACAAATCATACGCAAACCACCATGTTTAATCTGAACTCCTCCTGAATAGACCGCTGTCAGTCTCACCCGCTATCACTTTCTGCATCTGTTAAGAAATGTTTAGTGTCCCATTCGTATGCTGAGAGAGATTATTTTTTTAATCTCCGTGCTGCACTTCAAAGAAAAAGAAATATTTTAATCTAGGGGATGAATATGCAGAACCCTCACTACAGCTGTGAAATGGAAGAGACCTCATGCCTGTAGGGAGAAAAGAGCTGAGTATCAGGATCCTGAGCAACCTCACCTGAAAACTCCACCCACTCATGGGTCTGGGAGCCATTTAAGCCCAGGCTGGAGCCTGTTCTCCTCATAAAGGTGCTTGTCCCTAGCAGTCCTTTTGGATCTCACTTGTCACCTAGCCTCTGCCTGATGCTTGCCTGACTGCTACTTGACCTGTTCCTGTCACCCTACTGCTGCTGGCTTATCTCTGGTGCTGCAGTACTGGCACGCTGCTGGTGAGGTTAGTGCGCAGCTTGTGTACTCATCCCCCTCCCTTGCTGTCTCACCTTCTGCTAGGGAGAAGCCCTGCTCTTGCTGCTCCCTGCTGCTCAGCAAGGAAGCCTTATGGAAGAGCCATCTTACTGGTCATGTTTGTAAGAGCGCCAAGTGCTCTGCTGTGTCCTGCTGCTACTGAACACTTGGCAAGCGGGGGCGCATATCTTCCCTTCCTTCTGCAGATATGTGCTGGAAGGTGTGGAGCTACAAGCTGGCTAACTGCTGGTAACATTTAACCACAGATGTCATTACTGTTTAGTTACTACTGCTAGTCTCTGTGTTCTCAGCACAGTCCTGTAAAGAACCTATGTGCCCCAACCAGAGGGGTGGTGTAAATAACTTGACCATCCCTCTGTAAAACTCAAGAGACTTAAGTCTCCTTTTGATTATGCCAATTTTATGCATCTCAAACTTGCATATAGTTGCTCCTGGCTTCCACAGAAGTAGCGAGAAGAGTGCCTAATCTTAAAGCTTATGGTTGAGAGCAGCATTTAACTTTTCACAAATATTTATTCATGGAGTCGCTAATTTATACACACAGACAAAAGGCTATAGCTAGAGGAGACAGAGCATAAAGGAAACATCAAACAAAAGCATAGCCTTTTCATATCCAATTAAAAAGAAATATTATCCTAATGAAAACTCTTGAGGAAGTGGAGAGCGAGCGAGCGAAATCAGATCAAAGAGACACAATAAAAGCCCATTTCATATGAAACACATTATTCATCAATTAAACAATATGTGTTGTGTGAGGGAGCACCACAATATGATACTGGGAGCAGAAATAGTGTGAGGTTCAATCTGCAGGCCTTAGTTAGCATCTTACTTCCTAGGTTATCCTGCTGTTTTCTCCGGAATCATTTTCCCTGTAAAGCACTACTGAATTTGATGTGATTGCCTTGGTAGGATCTTGGAAGACAAAAACAATCACTTAAGGATAGACTCTGATACTATTTTGTGTTTTGTGCCGTTGTTCTTGTTTGAAGCAGTGTAAATCTGTACTAATGCCAGTTAAGTAAATGGAACTAATCTGATCTTAATTATATTTTGATTTCCTCTGTAAGGAGCCCGTTGCAAGATACTGATTTCAGGGCCAGCTGGGTAATGTAAATATATATTTCCTTACTGGATTCTGAAACACTAACAGAACTACTACAACTGGAAGCAAAGGTTAGCAGCAAAACATGACCCAGGAAGATGAACTTTTAAGTTCTCATCTGCAAATATTGGTATGGAAGTACTTGCAAGTTCACCAACCCTACAAAAGAAACAATGTCTTGTCACTAACTTGCCAAGTCAAAAATGAAATATTTTCAGCAAGGACAAAGGAATAATGTATGATCCTAAGAAAGGCTGTACTAAGTTAGGGGGAAAAAAAATCACTACTAGACCAAATAGACATTTGTTCCATCAGCAGAAATGCAATAATACTTTCTTAAGGATGCCTGGCAATCTGCAGCTGGGACACTTCCCGAGATAAAGATTACAGCTACAATTCTGTGTTTAAAAAAACCCCCAACAAGCTAACACCACCATCTTAATGTATGTTCTTTCATTAAATCATTTAAATGCTTTTTAAAATGCTATTTGCCTTCCAAAACTCTAAAACTGGTATGGTCTATGTTTGTGGAAACACCAACCTACCCCCTATTTTTTCTCCTTTAAGTTTAAACCTGTTTTGTTTTGCTGCCTCTTTGTCATAACAAGACCAACTGAATAATGAACATCATGACTTCCCATCCCTCATGTTTTTCATCCTCTCTTTGTAGCTTTTTTTCACCTTTCTTTAGGCTGTAGGAATGAAACTGAATTCTGTATTCCAACTGGGGACTAACCATAGACTCACATACATCAACAAGAAGTTGATGTACTGAAACAGTGGTGATTTCTGTTTGTTCACCTTCTTTCCGCCTTGTTAATGAATATAATGTCTGTTACAGATTCATGTGGGATTCTGCTGATAAGCTGTTTCTTGAGAAAGCTAACTAGTCTTTTACCTCTCTGATTTAATGCCTTATTAATCTATAACAGGATCTATCCTCTCGCAACGTGACAGATTTTTTTGATTGCTTTCCCTTCTCCCCCCTCCCTTTAATAGCTTTTGGTGAGTGACCTTGCCAAAAACCTCTGAAAATCACCACTTTACTACCTGCTTCTGATTCAGAGAATACCAGTAGATTTCTGAGGCATGATTTCCTTGTACAAATCTATCCTGAGCCATTAATCAGTTTATAATTTCTACTTAATTCTGTTCTCTATTGTAGCTTCTACCAAATCACCTGGTTTCAAAATCCAATTTGACAGTTTGCAGTTTCTTGCAATCTCCTTAGAATCTCTTTTAAAACAACCAAACCTGGCCTTGCACCCACCAACTCCTGTGTCCCAGGCTGAAGTGATCAAGAGTTTGAGCATTTTGTATGTGACTTCCTTCTCTGGCTGTGCAGCCAGTGGCACAGGCAAGTGTGGAGCTGGGGCACATTATTGCTGTGTGTGGCTTTGACCTCAAAGTGCGCTGCAAAATGCAGCCTACATGTGCTCACAATAATGCTGGGGAAAGGAAGGAAGAATAGAAAGGTCTATCCATAAAGGGAAAGTTATGGGTGATTAAAAACCTTACCAAACAATACTTTGAGTTCTGGATAAACAGTTTCTATGATCTGAAATATAGGTCTGTATTTTAAGTATTTTAAGGTCTGTCATTACTGCAGTCTGGAAGAGCTTCTTTGTACTTGGTGCTGCACAAATGTTTACAAAGGAATACTTAGATTTGCAATATAAATATAGGTGGAGATAGAGAAATGATTGTCTGTTTTCTTTGTTGTTAATGGGTAGCTGAAGCACAGAGACTAGGTAATTGCTCAAGACTACACTGTCTGAGAGAAACCAAACCTAATTTTTGTAACTTAGTCTTATGCCTAAATTATGCATTTAGCTTTCCCCTTTAAGTATCATATATCATCATATTTTGATATACATCCATATGTCATCAATGTCATTCCAATCTACAAAAAGGGTGTGAGGGAAGACCCAGGGAACTAAAGACCTGTTAATGTAACTCTAGTTCCTGGAAAAATTATGGAGAAGATCGTACCAAGTACTGTTGAAAGGCATTTAAAGAATAATGCAATCATCAGGCATAGTCAACATGGGTTCACAAAAGGAAAGTCCTGTTTAATTTTATATCCTTCTATGATAAGGTCACCAACCAGTGGATGAAGGGAAGGCAGTGGGTGTAGTTTTTCTGGGTTTTAGTAAAGCTTTTAATACTGTCCCTCACAGCATCCTTCTGAACAAGTTGTCCAGCTGTAGGATTAGTGGGTTCACAGTGCGCCGAGGTTGAAGAACTGGCTGAAGGCCAGAGCTCAAAGGGTTGTAGTGAATGGGGGTACATCTGGCTGGTGACCAGTCACCAGCAGTGTTCGTCAGAGTTCAATTCTAGGGCCAGTCCTGTTCAATATATTTATCAACAATCTGGATGCAGGAGTTGAATGCATCATTGGCAAGTTTGCTGATGATATTGAACTGGAAGGTGCTGTTGACTCTCCTGAGAGACAGCAGGCCTTGCAGAGGGGTCTAGATAGATTGAAGAATTGGGCTGTGATTAACGGGATGAAATTTAACAAGCCAAATCACCAGATTCTGCACCTAGGATGGAGTAACACCAGGCACAAGAATAAATTGAGAGAGGAGTGGCTGGAGAGCAGCCCTGCAGAAAGGGATTTGGGGGTGCTGGTTGACAGCAGGCTCAATATGAGTCAGCAGCGTGCCCTGGCAGCCCAGAGGGCAAACACCATCCTGGGGTGCATCAAACACAGTGTCACCAGCTGGGCAAAGGAGGTGATTGACCCACCTCTACTCAGTGTTGGTGTGGCCTCACCTTGAGTACTGTGTACAGTTCTGGCCCCGACAATGTAAGATGGGTGTGCAGGTCCTTGAATGCGTCCAGAGGAGGGCGACAAAGCTGGTGAAAAGGCTGGAAGGGATGTCCTATGAGGGGTGACTGAGGACTCTAGATTTGTCTAGTTTGGAGAAAGAGAGACTGAGGGGCCATCTCACTGCTGTCTACAGCTTCCTGAGGAGGGGGAGTGGAGCAGGAGGTGCTGATCTCTTCTACCTGGAATCCAGTGACAGGATACATGGGAATGGCCCAAAGCTGCTCCAGGGGAGATTTAGAGTGGACATTAGGAAGCATTTCTTTACCGAGAGGGTGGTCAAACACTGGAACAGGCTTCCTGGAGAGCTGGTCAATGCCCCAGGACTGTCAGTGTTTAAGGGGCATTTGGGCAATGCCCTTAATAACATGCTTTAACATCGTAAGCCCTGAATTAGTCCAGGCAGTTGGGCTGGATGATTGTTGTAGGTCCCTTCCAACTGAAACAGCCCATTTTGTTCTGTTCTGGTTCTTCTGTTCTGTTCATATTGTGGAAAACGTTATATGTACTTTTAATCATATTCACTTTCTGTCTCTTACAGGAACTGGTGTGCTTATGTCCATACCAAACTCTTACCGACAGTGGTAGTGGACAACCTAGAAACCTTCTCATCAGGTAGAGCAAAGCCTTGCACTTGGCATATTGGATCCTGTGCTCAGAGGTTTGTAGAACTTGGAAGGAAGAGTACTTGCAAATCTTTGCTGCATAATTAATACCACCATGACTTTAGAAAAGAAAATGAAAACAGGAAAGAGCAGATTAGTATGTTTCCAGGTCTCATCCTCACATGTCCCTAGATCAAATATAAAAGCTCATGACTGGGAAGTGTCCTAAAGCTCCACAATGCAGGCTTGGCGTGTTTTCACTCCGGCACCCTCTAATCAGTTCGAAGTCTTCAAGTAAGCCCACTGCTTACTCCCCTCTTCCAGAGTACTGCCAGGAAAAGGGCACATGTGGGAAAGAAAATCCTTTCTGTGCAGTTTTCCAAGCTTGGGCTTTGTTGGAGCAAAAGGCTTCCCCTGAGAGGCATAAATATTTTTGTTGTTACCTCTCTGCTGGGTAATTATTTCTGGCACAGCTTTGGTCATCTGGTGAACCTAGGAAAGTAGTTGGCCTGGATACAACTTGTAAATAATGACTCTTTTAATATTCAGATTGTACTTTGTGCTTTGGGTGCCTCACTATGTTCTCCAAACATTAAATTTCAACAGTAAATGAAATTGGGTTTTAATGCATGGAAAATGGCACCAACAAAGCAGAAGTTGTTACATATTTTTCCCTTGAAAAATTTCAAAAGCCTCTTACAAGTCAGTTTCACTGTTTTGAGAACTGTCCTCTAGGTGGTATGGCAGAACACGCTTAAAGCTTTGAGGTGAAACTGGGAATAGAGTATCCTTAGGATTTGGTGACTTGGAAATATAGCCGCTTGTATTGCAAACCTATGGTTGAAATGTTTTTCCATTTTTTTTTCTCTAATTCCATCTAGAAGATTCAAAATAACACTGATTTTGGTTTTGCAGGAAAATTGTCTCCTTGTGTTACTCCTGTAAATAAGTCTCTACTATATACAGTTCTGGGGCTTGTCTGTGTGGAGAGTTATTTTTGAAATAGCTATTCCTGATTAACTCCTTTCATGGACGCTTCATTTTTATGAGTGCTTTCAGGAATGGATTATGCTAACACAGAATACGGTAGTTTTATCATAAAATAAGACCATCCATACAGCAAAAGAACTGAGAACTCTCTTGATTTCAGTTCACCTTAATCTTTATTGAGTTCTTGCTGCTGAAAATGCCATTTCTCAGAGGCAAAGCTGGTTGGGGACACACGCAAAGCTCCTGCAGCTGCTATGAATTTTAATGTATATAATATTACAACGCTTGTGAAGGGGTGACAAGATTAACTACAGTGTAAAACAAGGTGGCATTTTTTTAATTCATGGGGAGGATATATATTTTGTCTGACAGTCTTCAAATTTGTCCTGCTTTCTGAAATGATTTAGACGGGGATTGTGTGCCCAAAACAGTTCTGTAGCCATTTTATCATTGTATTTTCTGAGATTTGAGGTGTTCTTCATGGTAGTGTTTAGCAACTAGCAGAACTGTGTGATATTCTTTTTATTCAAACTTTGTATTTAATGTATTAAAAGAGGCAAGTAGATTTGCTTTAATTTGTTCTGTATGCCCTATTGCAGCGTGTTCATTCTAAAGTGACTTCTCTGTGAAGTTAAGAAAGCTAAAAGAAGTGATGGGGTAGCCAGGACATGCAGAATGTGTTGGAACACAGAAACAAAATTACTGCTGCCTCTGCAGTTACCTACTGTAACAGTAATAACTGAGGCATCCCAATTACATAGCCATACCCTCCTTACATTGACGTCCAGAGTGGAAATTTTCGCGCTTTATTGGATTAAAGTTTGTATAATCTTGTTTAAAATAATCAGAATGGAAGGCTTCCAGTGTGCACTAAATATGAACTGACATGGCATAAATTCACTGTGAATGCTTTCTTTTTTTTCCACTGATTTCAGAGACTATGGAATTTCACAATTATATTTTTGGCTCACTCTGTTCAGCTTGGTAGATATTATTATTATTAATCTTCCATAAAAGCTAGCAGCGTTTGACTTCGGAGTAAAATATTCAGGGAACAAGTCTGACAGCACCAATAGACATCAGTCAGATTCCTTTAAAATCCATGCAGATGCTCTGAAGGCTGAAATATTAAAACTGTGATTGTGATTGAAACACAAAACCCTAGTTATGCTTCACTTTCAGTTTCAAGCAGTTAATGAAAGGATGCATTTGATATGTAAGACAACATAATGTAGTTATGCAGGGATCCTACAACTCCTATTTGGTCAGCTAAAATAGGTTTAAAATGTTCTTGGTTTGCAGGTCCCAGACAACAACACACCAAGCCTACAGAATCAAACATAAAATAGTAACATCGCTGGAGTGGAAGTGCTGTCCTGGGTACAGTGGGCAAAACTGCCAACCCAAAGGTGCGTAGAGTTGTAAAGATTTGAAACTATTCACTCCAACAAAAGAAAACAATGCAATCTGATTTGCAAGCAAACGGCTCTGCTGAAAATCAATACAGTCCTTCCTGTTAATTTAAAACCAGGAAAAATGCACAGTAAACTAAAATGCTTTGGGGTGTTGGCTCTTCCCTGCACATGAATTTCCAAAGTAGCTAAGTAGAATGTCCTTTCCTCTCTTCCACTCTAAATAAAACTAATAAAATCTTCAGCCTTATTCCATTTTGCTAAAATAAGAAATTTGCATTCTGTGCATCTCTACTTTTGACCTTTTAGTTATTGAGTATTGCAGTGCTGGGGATATTAAATCCAGATTCTCTATTGAATACTTGCTGCAAAATTCATCTACAGCACTGTGACTCTCTTGGCTTTCAGTTTCAGGCTCTGAGAATATATTTTAGACATGATAATGTATGAACTTTGTTTCCCTCTGAATTTAGTAAGATTTTTGTTCATTTCAACAGTGCCTGAATTTTGCTAGGTATTACGCCTGATCCCTGTGTAATTGTGCCCTTTTTTGACAGAATAGAGTGTTTTACCTCTGCCCTGGTGATCAAACATATGACAACGTGCTGTAGTTTAACACCTGTATAATAGCTATTTCTTTGCTGCGGGCCTTAAACAAGCAGACCTTGAAAAATAAGATATGGCATCAGCATACATATTTTAAATGAATGAATATTACCAGAAAGGCCATTAGATGTGGTAGGCAATTCAATCAGCAGTGGTAAAGTAGGGGCTGTGATTAAAAATTAATGTAGAGGAATGAAGAGAAATCGCTGTTATTCACATCCAGGAGGGAAATTTCAATGCTGAAGAGCCAGAACCTCAGCAAGCACAGAATTCTCTTCTGTGCAGCTGAGCGTGGAGTCAGCTATTAACGTGGGACACAGTCGGTCAGCAAGGCTGTCCAGTGACCATGGATCAGATGTTTTAAAGGTTTGCTTTTAAAAATCACAAGCATTAGCAAATATAGATTGAAAAATGCTTATTGAAGAGGGACGGTAGAGTTGATAAAATCAAAATGGCAGGCATCGAAACAACAGGGAAGCATTAACCAGGACAACAAGCTGTATAACTCAAATTTGTAGTGGCATCTGTGCAAAAATAAGAATAAAGGAAAATGTTGTCAAGTGTTAGAGGAGCCAGTTTGAAATTACATCTCCTGGGTTCTATTTTCAAACCTCTTCTGGCTTGCTGAATTACTTGGGGAAGCCACTTATAATCTGCATACCCAAGTTTACCCATCTAGAAAATTGAGATGACACTTATCTCACAGGGGCACTGGGATATTTAATTAATTAATGCTTGTAGAAGTGCTTAAAGAGATTGGGATGAAAGGTGTTATGTCAGAAAGGCTCTTCTTCCCCGCTTCTGGAATTCTGCCTCCCATGAGGAGCAGACCACCAGCGCAAGCCCTGCCTGTATTATTCAATTCCCACGAAGGGACGTCAGCTAATGAACTTGAACAGTTGGGAGCCCAACAGCCTTGTCTTCAGGCGCTCCGTTTCTGCAGCGGCGGGGGGAGAGACAATGTAAGCTCTGGCTGGGGCTCTCCAGAGCCGCCGAGGCCTCCGCTTGGCCTCTCTGCACTTGATCTGCTCAACAACAGACCTGCTGTTGACGGGGGTTTCTGCCAAGGGAGCTGGGGTATTCTGATAATATGTTTTGGATCCTGGGAAGGCACTGTTAGTGTGATGGGGGTTACTTGTCGCAAATGCTAAATCAAAACGCCTTCTGCTTGAGCTTCTCTCTCAAACCAAGTGAAATCATACATAACTATTTCAGTCTGATAGTCTAGGCAGGAGGAAACACTTGTCACCAGCTGATAGTTATTACTAGACATCTGCAAACCATATTTGGTAGCCTCATTGTAACAGCTTGGTTACAGATGCTTCTCAGGGTAACATAGTAGTGAGCGAGACAGAAGAGCTGCTGATAAGAGAGGTGTTCAGATCACCGTTTCTAACTTCACCGCCTATGTGGCATCACATGACCAAATTAGATAAGACGTAAATCCTAGTCCAGCATGGACAATGCAATTTTACAGGAAACTTAAGAAGGGAAAAATGTAGACGTAATTTCTTACAAGTCTCGTGAAACAGTGCAATAAGGACAATTCAACAAATAAAATGTCATTATTTTGATTTGGGAATATCAAAATGCTTAAGTGGGAGCAAAAATGCTAAAATCAATGGGTTTGTAAGTTCCAAGTTGCACAGTTCGCAATGTGTCATTTTTACTAAACGCAGCTTAATTTTAACTTTTCATCTTTAAGCTGGATATGCATGTAGTAATGACTGAGGGAAAGAAATCCCAGTTTGCTCATGCACATGTGGTCCCTGAACACTATATTACGTGTCACAAATGATTTCAAGAACTGGAAGATGCATCTTCAAACGTAGATCATGCTGTGCTCAAATTCAGCTTTGCTGTGAAGTGAGGCTGAGGTGACTTAATGTATATAAATTAATTTCCATCTGCCCTGGCTGTGGTTTAGAGCAAACAGCTGGTTCTCAGAGTTGCTGACAGTGCCATAGCCGTTGTTAGCACTGAATTCTCTGGCACAGTAGCGACGTCATTTCTCCAGCAGATGGCTGTAAAATGTTCTGCACAGAAGAGAGCACTATCCTTTTCGTGGGGTGAGCCGCAAACACAAAAGGCAGCAATTCACCTTGAAACACAGGGAATGCCAGGAAACTACCAAACTCTCCACTGGGATTCCCCTTCAGCTACTCCTGCTTGATCAAAATTATATTGAGAGAAAAAGAGTCAATTTCCATATTTTTAATATTCCCTGAAATCATTTTGCATGCTGTGTTTAAAAATACATGGGACGATAAATTATACATCTAGGCCAATATATTCAGTGTTGGATTCCTATGTGCGTTACCTGATATTCAGAAGTACGGAGGACCGTGAAGCTGCTTGAGGAACTGGAAGTGCTCTTCGTTGCTCAGCATTTTGAAACGCTGGTTTTTGTTGTTTTTCCTTTCTTATTGAAAGTGACACCGATAAGGTGGTTTTAGAAGTCCAATTTTTATTTTGCATTTTATCTTTTTAGCTTAAACTGAGCATAGCATGCCCAATTTTTAAAAGGTCTGGTATGCAAGCCAGCCATCATTTGATGGCTATTTCTAACCTAAGGAGTATATGTATTAGAGTTTCTGTTCGGTGCTCCCATTACATCTGCTGCTGTTCAACATCTAGGATGGGGAATCTCAGCTCTGGGACCAAGAACCACATAAGGCTTAATCACCATATGATGTGTCAGAGTGGTTCCTTTGGAAGAGGACTGAGCCACACTGGAAGAATGACGTAGGAGAAGCTATATTGCCAGTGACTCTTCTGAATTTGTTTCACAAATGAAAACCCTGAATTTCTAATACTGCCTGAGAAGTACCTTTCCTATCCAGTGATGAAATTTAATAACTGCATAATATGAGGTATTGTCTCTGGGTGAGGTTTTTTTGTGTGTACATCACTGGCCACAGTCCTTGCTGCTCTTAGAAGCAGTAGAATGCACTGTTGGCTTGCTCCATTGCTTTTTTGCTCCAACAGGGTGAGACCTATGTCCTGGGTCTTACAGGCATTAAGTTATCTGAACAGTTTAAAGCCTTAAGAAAACAAGCACACAGCGATAAATATATAACCTTGAAACTCTAAAACTGAATAAAACTGTAAGGGTTTGGGTATTCCAAAGCTGTGAGTGGGACAGTTAATTTAATAGGGAGGATGAAAGATAAGATGGATAATATAAAAAAACCCATGTGTCTGTAGCACTAACAGTGGCAGTGAATGCATTTAGAGCAACAAAAAGATAGGTAAATGAAAGAATAAAAGGACATTGATCAGCTGGTCTTTATCACAGGCAAGTAACTGACTCCCTTGCCATAGATCCTATCATCACATCACCACGTGATAAATCCTGTGTAATGAATTGGGCTGAATGCAAGTATTAGCTCCTGTCAATAACCATGCCACAGAAAGATAACAGAAGCTATTGAAATTAGAAGTATTTGAGAGTTTTGTATTTCTTATCAGCCAATTACAATAAATTCTATGAAACTTCCAGTTCATATGACAATTTCCTTTGAGTTCCTTTCCTAATTGTTACTTCCCACCCCTTAATTTACAACCTTAAACACCTTATATCATCCTTAAATGTAATTTGTTGATTGTCATACATACTGCCAGAAGGCTGATGAAACATAGGAAATTTCTTGATTCAGCATTTTATTCTGTTTCCTTGGAAACTCACATTATGGCCAGACTAGGTTTTGATATTTGAACTGGAAAATAATGTCACCATACTCAAGTTATTTTCCTTGTACTGTACTAAAGACTGGAAATCACATCAATGCCACGTAAGTGGCATTCCTTAGATGTGCTCCAGCTGGAACAACATTCACTTCAAAATGCTTCATGAAATGAGCAAGCATGTAAAAATTGGTATGAAGTTAAGCAAATTTACAATCTACTTTGTACATATTCAATTTTTTTAAACAATAATGAAATGAAAAGAACACCATTAAGCCTAACGGCTAGAGAAGTCCAGAAGCTAGAAATCTCAGTTCAGTCCCCAGCTATCCTATCAGTTGTTCCCTACTTTTTGTGAGTGAAGGCACTTTACTTCTCTAGATCTCGGTTTCCCCAACTGTAACACTGAAATAATGTTAGGTTGGGGCTTTTTGCAAATTGCTGTGGGGTCTTTGGGCTGAGATGTAAAATAAGCATAGAAAATTTCATCTGCTATGACCAGAGAAAATACTTACAAACTTATCACTTTCATAAAGTTTTTTAATGTATGTACCAGTCACAAATCTCAGATGATATTTGTTGGAATTTAATTATGTTTGAAATGGTTTTTACTTTTTAGGTGCTGCAACAATGTAATATCACCGTTGCCTTTAGTGGGAAGATTTCCATGGTTGAAGATTTCTGTAATATGTCAAAAAAAAAAAAAAAAATCAGTTTCAACAAACCCAACTAATTTTGTAGCTGTAAAAATAATTAATTAATTTTACATCCGACAACATCTGTATTGTCCTTGTACTGCTGTTTTATATTGGTCTAAAATATTCCTCTAGAATTTTTAGACTTGGAATTTAAAAATTCTGTTCATTATAGGGTAAGTTTTGGCATTTTAGTATTAACCTCTGACGATCTCAGGAAGCAGTTTATTAAGCCATTCACTGTCTTCATCAATGTGGTCCCACACTGTGTTACAGACAGACTAAGCAGATGATAACAAGAATCACTGCTTTGTTAAAGTTGGCATAGAACAAAGAGAGAAGGCAATTGTTGTGGAATCCTGATTGTCATATTCCATGTTTCACTCACATCCTTTCCTTTTTCTCCCTTTTTTAGCTCAAGAACAACAATTGCTTATACACAGCAACCAGGCTGAAAGCAGCAGAACTGACAGCGAGAGGACACCAGGAGCTCCTCAGGACCCCAGTGGGCCAGGTCAGCTCTTATAATTACTGTCACCTCTAGCCCAATCACTGACCATATGACTCACTAAGATCACTGCAAAAACAATTTGAGAAAAATCCCTGTCTGCTGAAGGGACCTGAATGAACAGATAGAGTTTCTAGCAGTCATGGTTCAGTGGTGTGCTTCTCTGATAAAGACAGGCAGAAGAACCCAAATTTAAAGGTACCAGTAGCTTTGGATTTATAGAGTGTCTTGTGAGTAAACTAAAACCAGAAAGTAATTCTGCATAGAAATATTTATATTACTGAGTAAAATAGATGAAAAAGAAGAAAAAAAACCCCACCAAAATGCAGTGAAAAATAACCCAAACCAAATGTAGAAGTAGCATAGACCAGTATTGGTCGTAAAAGAAAATGTAGTAATGTTAACTGTATCATCTGAATACATGATTATTGTCATATATTTTCTTATAAAAATTGGTGTTTTATTCAAAATTGGTACAATGATACTTCAAACTTTAGCAAGGGCTGCTTAGGTGTGTTTTAAGCTACTCCATCTGGGATGATCAAATAGCTAAGCAAGACGGGAACAGTTTACAGCTTTGTACCACAGATGTTTGAGGCTGTTTCTTATTACACTATTAATTTGCTCACCTAGGTGTTTACTTCAGGCTATCTAGACCATAAGATTTTGGAACATTATGTCAGTGTTTTCTTACAAGGATATGTACAGACCTCAGCATTGTAAGAGCTGGTTAGTAACAACAATGCTTTTATTTAAATAGTGATCTACATTGTGAAGTTACCTTAGGTGACTGCTGCATGAAAAGCTTCTCCATCTCTTAGTCTCTAGAATTGTTCACTTCCCTTTATTTTCCGTTGACATCTGTATGATTTAAAGTTTCACCTCACAAATATTCCAGAAAATTAATTTTATAGTTGTCTGCATAGGTATAATGGGAAGTGAATTTTATTCATGCCAGGTATATTTGCAAACTCCCTAAACTGTGAGCAGAAACAATCAAGGTTTATCAGATCATTTCATTTAACAATGAATTCAAATATTAAGTGCTCGCTATTAAGAAACATGAAAAGGTATCCACAATTTAGAGATATTCAAGTAATTGACAGACTATACTATGGTCCAGTCTGTGCCACCTGAGGGTGTGTATGGCTTTGAGAGTATAGAGATATTGGTAATGCAAAATTATTTAGCAAGTCTGTGTACTCAGAGAACTGCCAACAATCAGCATATCGTATTTAAATAACAACAAAAGAAATATATGAAACATGCTTGAATAAGAAAGTTGTTTGACAAAATTATTCTCTGCTTGTGATATACTCCCCAGCAGTGAGTGAGACTGCATTTGTCAGGTAAATTTTTGGTGGCAAATTATATGCAAGTTATTTGGCAGCATTCTCCGCGTGCTGTCAAATGAGCTTGTAGTTTACATGGTGAGGAGCTAGAAGATGGACAAAATGTGAGCCAGCGTAAAGAAGACATGTTGCTTGAAGTTTCTTTCTACCTCCCTTTTCTTTTGAATCTGTTGATGTTTCGATTACAGATGTCTACACTGCCTTTTTGTATAATCATCAGCTGTTGCACATTGCGGTATTATTGTCGCTCACACAGTTGGCCTGTACCCGAAAAAAAAAGTGGAACCAAGTAATAGGGCAAGTTATGTTCTCAAGTCTGTATGTTGCCATTGTCAACATACTGTTCTGTTACTGGGATATTCATGCACACTGGAAGAATAGGATGTCAGCATCTACTCTGCCACAGGGTTTTGTGGAGATGGTACACATGTATGTGCTTATGTCCATATATGTGTTTTACTTTAAATCATAACAGACAGATAGAAAAACTAGAAAGCACAGGCAGGAGAGGGAAAGACTGAATCTGGCATGGAGATATAGAAAGGTATTTTCAAATGGGAGTCAGAAAGGAGAAGGCTGTTGCTCCTTGGTGACATTGTGTGAGCAACCAAGCTTCCCAGTCCTGGAGGGAGGACAATGCTGCCTAGTAAAGTAAACAGGACGCATATGAAAAAGTGAGCTTGATCAACAGAACATTAAAACATGCCACTTCTCTTAGTAGGAATTCTGCTCTGAGAAATAACTCTGAAATTGGAATCTCAGAACTCCATGTTAATCGCTTTTCAGTTATTTTTAAATCAAAAGGGGGCAATTTAGGAGGAGAGAGATACCTGTTCTGGCTGCCAATCCTGCAAACATGACCTGGGGCCTGGACTCACTGCCCTGGTCTTCCATTCCATCAGCAGCTGTCAGGACTCTACAAGCCAGGTTCTGTTCCCAGCTCCCACTATACAGCGGTGCCACTTATAAACCTCACTTTCAGGTTCATCTATGCAGCTTGTCTTCCCCCTTCAGTAGGAGCTGACAGAAACCAAACTGAAGCAAGCATTGCACCCTGCAGGTTAGTTATCAGTTTGGGTGACTATGCATGAGCCAGTAATGAATTCAAATCACTTTCTCATAGTAACAGTTCAACCAGGAGCAGATGTATCCAGACCTATCTGTCTGTCACAGAGTAGTATTATGATGAAAAATATTCAGATGAAGGAGATCCATCCATGGCTTTTCTCCACAGTGCTGTTGTGGAGAATTGCCAGACTCTAAACTAGGCGGTTGAGTTACAAACACATTTTTATGTCTGTGTAAGTAGACACCTGGAGGTGCTAACATCCTACCTAAAATAGCCAGTCTTATTCACTAGGCTCTACCAGATACGAATTTTACAACCAACATGCCTCTACAGGAGAGCATTCTCATAGGTGTTGGCACGCTTCATCCGCACTGAATTTTCTGAATTTTCCCAAATGCTATCAAGTTAGATAAGATACATTTATTTTTTACATACTAGAATAAAGGTCTGGTTAGAAGAATATGCCCTTTTATATATAACTTGCTTTTTTTTTTTTTGTGCAGTCTTTAGGCCCCTGTGCTTCTACATGATTTCTGATTATAACTGTTTAATGCCATGGGAATAGACACTGATGCCACAATGAAAAGTGAAATAAGATCAATAGCAATACTGTAAATTTGCACGATTAAATATTTGTATGTACTGCTAAATAATCTCTTGCATAGCAGTTTATTAAGTCATAGTAAGGTCTGTATTATGTAGGGTAGTATATCATGTATCTAAGGTGAGCCATTTAGGCCGAATTGTTGAAGGAACTGAAGAGATTTTGTAGCTTTGCTTACAGGAATTAGAGCATTTAATTTTATCAACATCTTCTGAAAATCCCAAACTAAGTCTGTTCTGGTTTGAGGTAAAACAGGACCAATTTTGTCCAGTAACTTTACTTTTTATCTAGGCCTCTTCTAACTGCTGAAATTAACAGCATGTTGTGCAGAAAACTCTTCGCTCTGAGTGATGACTTCTGTTTATAGTTGATGCCAAGACATGGTATGCAGAGAGGCTCTTGCTTATACTTATTCCTCTAACACCCAAGGGCAGACAACTTCGTTATTTGCCCCATTGGAGAGTTGGAAGAGGAAAAGTGTAGAGGGGTCTCACCTGCAGGGGGAGCGACAGGACAGGTGACCCAAAACTGACCAACAGGGTATTCCATCCCATCTGCCTCATGCTCAGTATAAAAGCTAAGGGATAAGGTCAGCCCTTTTTCTTCAATGACCAGCATCCAAGGAGGACTTTGTCTGTTTGTCTGCCTTTGGTCTCGATCCTGAATCCAGATCTGGAATCCAGTTCCCATCCATCACCGAGTGCAGTCTGGGACTTCCCCAGTGCCTGCTGGTGATATGTTTGTCATCCTAGGAGCTTGATATGGTTGTGTGTATATTTCATTATTTTATTTTTATTCTTCTATTATTAATAATTCATTAAAGTAGTTTAGTTCCTTCTAAATTCTTAAGTGTGTCTCTCTCCTGCCACCCTTCAAAGCGGAGCAGGAGAGAGGGACCATCTGTCATTCCGCTGGNATGATTTCTGATTATAACTGTTTAATGCCATGGGAATAGACACTGATGCCACAATGAAAAGTGAAATAAGATCAATAGCAATACTGTAAATTTGCACGATTAAATATTTGTATGTACTGCTAAATAATCTCTTGCATAGCAGTTTATTAAGTCATAGTAAGGTCTGTATTATGTAGGGTAGTATATCATGTATCTAAGGTGAGCCATTTAGGCCGAATTGTTGAAGGAACTGAAGAGATTTTGTAGCTTTGCTTACAGGAATTAGAGCATTTAATTTTATCAACATCTTCTGAAAATCCCAAACTAAGTCTGTTCTGGTTTGAGGTAAAACAGGACCAATTTTGTCCAGTAACTTTACTTTTTATCTAGGCCTCTTCTAACTGCTGAAATTAACAGCATGTTGTGCAGAAAACTCTTCGCTCTGAGTGATGACTTCTGTTTATAGTTGATGCCAAGACATGGTATGCAGAGAGGCTCTTGCTTATACTTATTCCTCTAACACCCAAGGGCAGACAACTTCGTTATTTGCCCCATTGGAGAGTTGGAAGAGGAAAAGTGTAGAGGGGTCTCACCTGCAGGGGGAGCGACAGGACAGGTGACCCAAAACTGACCAACAGGGTATTCCATCCCATCTGCCTCATGCTCAGTATAAAAGCTAAGGGATAAGGTCAGCCCTTTTTCTTCAATGACCAGCATCCAAGGAGGACTTTGTCTGTTTGTCTGCCTTTGGTCTCGATCCTGAATCCAGATCTGGAATCCAGTTCCCATCCATCACCGAGTGCAGTCTGGGACTTCCCCAGTGCCTGCTGGTGATATGTTTGTCATCCTAGGAGCTTGATATGGTTGTGTGTATATTTCATTATTTTATTTTTATTCTTCTATTATTAATAATTCATTAAAGTAGTTTAGTTCCTTCTAAATTCTTAAGTGTGTCTCTCTCCTGCCACCCTTCAAAGCGGAGCAGGAGAGAGGGACCATCTGT